>JAEQBH010005191.1:0-144801 GCA_016808115.1 Tetrastigma voinierianum
AAAGAAACCAATTCTTTTTTTCAAAGATAGTCTTTAACCTTATTTCTCCCCAAACTCACATCTCAAAGAATATTGTAGTTCTGCCTCAAGATATTCCTTTAAGTGTGGGATCTTAAAACTTAAAGGCCTTTGATCGTTTACATAGCTAATAAAGTGGTCGTCACGCTTTGGGTTCCAATTTATTTTCATATGGCTTGTAAGGTCTTACCTTTAGCTGAGACCCTAAACATGCAAATGCTTAAATCAGTTTACCTATCCAAAACTCATAAGGTGTTTTTGCATTTGCTTTAGTTGGTAGTTGGCACTTATTTAGAATATAGGTTGTTGTCTTAAGTGCTTCACCTCGCAGTGACTCTAGTAAGGTAAAAATGACTAACCATGCCCTCACCATATCTTTAAGAGTCATATTCCGCCTTTCGTTTACACCATTCATGCTAGGGTGATCCTAACATGGTGTAAATGTGGACGATTTCATATTCCTCTAGGTATCTAGCAAAGGGTCCATGACGTTGTTCACTTAATCCATTAGGTCTACCATTGTATTCACTGCCATAATTAGACTTAATGCTTCTTTTTTTATCCATTTGTTGAGTTAGTTCTCAACTTCAGCTTTAAATGTTTTGAACACATCTAATGACTGTGATTTCGCATGAATTAGATATAGGTAGCCATATCTTGAGTAACCGTATATGAAAGTTATGAAATATTGTTGACCATTCCAAGAATTCGTAGGGAATGACCCACATATATCTAAATGTATTAATGTCAAAACTTCCATATACCTATTGACACCTAATCACTTAGCTTTGGTCCATTCTTCCATTACACATTTAACACAAACATCAAGGTCTGTAAAATCAAGGGAATCAAGAATCCAATCAAAGACAAGTCGTTGAACTCTATTTCTAGAATATGGCCTAATCCCTTGTGTCATAATGAGGCTGAATTTTCTTTATTTAAATTATGTTTAGTACCGTGATTCCACATGCGTGGATTTCATTATAGATGCAATAGTTTCAAGTATATATAGCACATAAGCTTTAGGAAACTAATACCAACAATATTCGAATTTAAAGATAAATAAAACTCATTGTTTCCAAATGAACAAGAATAACCAAATTTGTCAAATAAAGAAACTAAAACCAAATTCCGTCTAAAAGATAGTACAAGGAAAGTATCTTTTAAATTCAAATTAAATCCAGCTACTAATGACAACATAAAGTGCCTTATTGCAAAAAAAAAACAACCTTTGTTTTCTCGTTGTTGTTTCTTTTAGGTTGGACACTTATCAACAACTTTTGTATTCTTTCTTTTAATGCCCTTATCCTTATTTTTAGGGGTGTTAACCAAATTGGCACCTTCAGTATTGTCTTACTTCTGTTTGTCTTCCTCTTGAACAAAATATGAAATGAACTCATTAAGAGACAAATTTTCCTTTTTGGCAGTTGTAACTAACCTTAAATTGGTTATATTATGTAGGAAGTTAGAGCAATACTAGATGAACGAGTATGTCATCAGATACTCAAGCTTTAAAGCCTTAAGTTTTAAAGCAATATGAGACATTTCCATAATTTGCTCCCATATCAGCTTTGCCTTTATACTTCAAGGTAATCAAGCGCAAATAAAAGCGTGCTTGTTTCCACCTCCTCATTCTTGCGACCGCTGATTTCAAAAGGAATTCTTTTGCATTGGTAATTTCCTTAGATACGACACCCCTAAATACCTATGGAATATTGCGCTTAATGATCATGAGACTCATGCGATTTCAACACTCCCACTTCTCATAGTTCATTCTATCAACAAATGAACTAGAATCTATAGGAGCATGGAGATCGTTTCATCCAAGTGCAAGATCCGTATCCTTGCAAATGCAAGAACAAAAAAAAAGAAGTTCTTCTAAATTCCCAAGAAGGCCCATTGAGTATGAGAATGAAATTGAGATTGGCAAATATATTAACAACACTAAAACGTGATAGAGAACAAAACAATTCAAACAAACAAGCTCACATTAATTAACTAAGTATAATAAATGAAATAAATTCAAATAATGGTAAACCTTATATCAAGATACCTAGTACAACATTAATATCAAGTCCTTGGACAATAATATTAACTGTAAGAGGTATTCTTGTTGTAGCAATCAAATATATAATAAATTCATATAAAATAATGTTTATTTTTGGATTCATTTACATGTAAAACTCAATAATTGTCTCATATTTATTAATAATACATATATGTAATTCGATCAAGCAAAAACTCAAACATTCCACATCCCTTTTGAACATTCCACATGTATATGTCACTTTATCATGTTTAAGGTTCTATATAACATACAAAAATCCTAAAAAATCTGGATAAATATATTTCTAAAAAAATGAATATAAATTACAAAGAAATTGAATGTCCAAGTAACAACTCAGATAAAACTCTGAATTACCTGACAACCTAACATAATTGAATCCAATAAAAGATTTTATTTTAATAAAAAAAATCATCAATTATGAATCTGAAACCGAATCTTTTTATCTTAATTTAATAAAAATTTTATATATATATATATATATATATATATATATATATATATATATATATATATATATATATATATTTCTTATTACAAAAACTTTTACTTCTTGGGAAAACTAAATATGAAACTGAATAAAATTGTATTTTTTTTATTGAAAAGAATATTCTTCTTCAAGTTCTGTATCTCAGAATTCAATAAAAAAAACATATTATGCTTTTTTTTTTCATTTAAAAAAAGAACAAATTCGAAACTGAATGAAACCGTATCCAAAGAAAATTCTTAAACGAATAATGTTTTTTTTAATTAAAAATCCTTGCAAATAGAACCTAGCAAAAAATATTTTCTTTAATTTAAAAAAATTCCAAGATTCTAAAACGATGTAGTCTGCGGATGTTTGTGAAGTACCAAAAAATGTAAACTAAATGTCAAGGAAACAAACCCGAAAGCAAAAGAAGCATTTAACAAAATAATCAAAATGTCGGATCCGGTGCCTCAACGAAATAACGCTGGCCCCCACGACTCGACCCTTCCAATCAGCATCGGCGATAGCGGGAGCCAATCACTCTACGATAACGGACTTCTTCCGGCCATACGGAGTGATTCGATTTAACTCACCGTTGGCAGAATCGCGACAGATGATAAGGGTGATGCAGTGAAGTGAGAATTTCGTTAAAAAAAAAATTTGGGAAAAGCGAAAAATAGAAACCGATAGAGGGTGGACTCCTCAAACCGAACCACCGGGACGACAATGACAGACGCACGTGGGGACACCACCTAGCTCGGGCGTAGTCCCCTTCCATAAAAGCGCGGTGGGTGTCCTTAAGTCCAAACCCATTCGAGAGCCAACTTTTTGAACTCATCTCCCTTCTGTTCTATTCGATAGTGGGACACACTTTTCATTCAATTACGTTGTTGCATTCCAAAGTCCCAATTAATCGAATTGACTAGTAAGTAGATTTTTTTCAAAATTTAACTTCAAGTTTAAAGCCAAAACCGAATATGAATTTGAATAAAAAAAATATATTGATATTGCACAAATTGTTCAGGATTAGGTTTTCCAATTTTTTATTTATTTTTTTATCTCACGGAAAACAATTTTGAGTCCGAAAATCTGAATTCATGTAACAAAAAGAAAGTAAAAAAATAAATTAAATCTCAAGAATCACATATGGGTTGACTCTGATACCACTGGTTAGGAGTTCTTGATAGTTTCTAGTCTAATAATATTATAAACATAATAGAAATTTCAAATATAATAGACCCGAATCATATATAAAAGACAAATCTTAAATAATCATGATTATACCAATTTAATTCAAGAGATATCAAGTTTGTATAGTGGAAGTTGCACCCTGATCCATCAGAGGTGCCTATCGAATATACGGGTTAGATCTTCCAACCAATACGACTTAACGATAAGAATTTGTCTCTCCTCTAATGATAAGGATGTAGAGAAGCAGTTAAGAACTATACTCTTTTTCACCATAATGAACGGCGGACTATAACCATAATATTTATAATAATCATATTAGTAAGTTAGATATTTTAATTTGACCTCATCAATTAGAAATATCCCTAAGGTATCCGCAGACATTAACCCGTGACAATTATATCCCTTAATTCCAATTAGATCACTTTAGTTATACTTAATTAAAATTGATAACATGAACATATTTAATATTTACATACGCGACTTATCATAATTATTGAAAATATCCAACATAAATAAGTAATTCTCTTAAAATATTTGTTAAGAAATAATTTTATTAAAATACTTGAATAAAATCAGGATAAAACATTTTAATGTATTATAACAAGAAATATGTTTTCTTTTTAAACAGAGTCTAAAATATACATTCGAAAAAATTCTCTTAAGTCGTTTGGCTATTCCGAACCTTTTTCGGGGTGAATATTTTGAAAATAAACATGTGCATCCTTCGAAAAAATTCATTGAAGACGTTTCATTTTATTACGAAAGCTTTTTTGGTGCGCACTCAATAGAGCCATAATACACCTTCGTGAAAAATTCTTGTGCCGTTTACTGCTTCCAAACATTTGCACAGACATTTTGAAAATAACATGAAGACATCTTCGAAAAAAATTCTCAAATTTTTCTACTTATTACGAAAGTTTTCTTAGTAAACTCGAAAAGAGTCTAAATACACCCTTCGAAAAGTTCTTTCAAATTATTCTACTGTTTCGAACCTTTCAATGGACTGCCCTTTAGACTTTTATTCAATGCCGTGCTTGCGCCTCAACCCATTCCTCGTGTTAGATCAAATTTCACTGGAAACAAACAAATCCAACTTCAAAAATTGAAGAAAAACAATGATGAATGTCATAGATTTAACGTGTTTCATTGGAATGCCTGCAATAGGGAGAAAATGGTTGAAATCTTTCCATTATATAAAAATATTTATACTAATAATATGTTTTTAAAATTCAAAAATAATTTGAATCACACTGCGGGAAGCATTTGCCCTCGTCCCAACAAAAGGGTTAACAAAAAAATAAGAAATGTTTTCTATCTCCAATTAGCTTCATTTTGACAGTATCATTGTTGGGTGGGGACAAGATTGTAATCTAAGTTTTACAAGTTTCACAAACTTGATTTTCCAACCCAATGATTTAATATTTACATATTTGAGTAGGGGCATAGTTTACCACCGAGCACTAGCTTGATTCACCCAGCATAGTTTTGTTTCCTCCATGCAGTGTCACAATGAAAGTAGGATGGAGGAAGGATGGCCGCCTTTAAAATTAAGAGAGGTACGAAATGAAAGAAAAAACCAGGGAATTTATTTACATCATGAATGTGAACCCAACCACCAACTGCCATAACACTTTCTTGCCCCCACTCAACCGTGAAAATTAAAAAATCAACCCACTTTTTCTTCTGTCACACCACCCCCACCCCCCTGTACTCCATCCTTCTAATAACACCTCAACCTCCCCCATCTTATGGGATTCACAGGATTTGTCCCACTGCAATTTTTTTTTTCTTTATTTTATATTATTCATTTATTTATTTATTTGACTGTTTGTTTCAGTGGAAAGTATATTCTTTCAAATATTTTTCTAAACTCTGCTTAAAAGGAAAGTGTAAAACTAGATATATTATGCACATGTATATCCAGAAGGGGTATTGTCAAGAGGGCTAGAATGGAGTACTTTTGAAGCAGCGAGAAGAAGAAGAAGAGTTAGAGTTAGATGAGCCAGTAAGCCCTACTGGTCAGTATCAACAGCTCGGTTTTATGGGATATCGATACTTTGCATTTTGGAATCAGAACCTGATCGATGACTCCCTTACCCTGCCATTGCTCAAGGATGTGTTCCTCCCCATCAACCCTCGTTTCTCTTCGCTCATGGTTTGCATCCACTTTTCATTTCCCTTTTTCTTTTTAGCCATGTTTGATTATCGGAAAATACAAGGGAAAAGAGATAAAGAGGAGAAGTAGAAGAAAAAAAATATATCAAAAGAAAATAAAAATAGAGTTAAATATGAAGTATTGCTACTTCAAATAAGAAAGTCATTTTTTTTCTTTTTTTGGTACTTTCTCATAACAAAATACAACCTTAAGCTTCATTTGAAACTCCAAAATTACTAAGGAAAGAAAAAAAATCAAAAAAATGATTTTCATTTTTCAGGGTAGAAAATTCAAATGAAAATCAAAATAATCAAAATTCTTCATAATTTTACATAATTTTAATTTTTTTTTTTGAAGAGTATTTTTAAATTTCTTAATCCTTATATAATACAGAAAAACAAATAAAATGAGTTTGAAGAAAATTAATTTATTAAGTTTAAATCTATTTTTTATTTTTTCCTCCAAAGTTTTTTTCATTCCACTTTTCCTCTTTATTTTTCTTTTTATTTTATTTCTTTGATATTTTCAGGATTCCAAATAGTTTTTAGTGTAGCATCAAGTTTGAAATTGTTTTTGCTTTGAAAATGTGTGTTTGGTTCATGGGATTGGGTAGGGAAAATCTGAAGATGGAGATCATGCCTATAATAAATGCTTTGTTTTTTTCCATTGTCCTGAGGTTTACTCTAGGCATCTTGCACTGTCAGCATCTACCCTAAATATATCTTTTTGTACGTAACTTTTTTAAGGGTCTGTTTGGATGGACTGAATTTGAGTTTAGGTTGAGGACAAAAATGGAGTAAAACAATGGAAGAGGGTGGAAGTGAAGCTTAAAGACCATATCAACATTCCCATCTTCCCGGCCGGGTTATCGTCGGAGTCCTACGACGGCTATTTCGACGACTACATATCGGAAATCGCCATGAAAGAGTTTCCACAGAGCAGACCCTTATGGGAAATTCATATTATCAAGTACCCAACAAGCAATTCAGCAGGAAATTTGGTGTTCAGGCTTCACCATGCAATGGGAGATGGATTTTCTCTCATGGGGGCACTTCTTTCTTGTCTTCAGAGAGCTGATAACCCTAATCTTCCCATTACTTTCCCTTCTTTTAGGGTTAGATCCAATTTGGACAGTGCTAAAAGCATTATGAAGGCAGTTCTAAGAGCTCTTACTACAGCTTTCAACACTGTCAGATTTGATGGGGCATTTTGAAGAGTACTGTGGTGGAAGACGACCGGACACCGATCCGGTCCGGCGATCCCAGAGTGGAGTTCAGACCTATCTCCATGGCAACCATCTCTTTCTCTCTCGACAACATCAAGAAAATCAAGGCGGCTTGGAGGTAGTTCACTATGGCAAGTCTTAATTTCATCTTTCTTGAAATCTATTTATGGCTCCATCACAATCTTACTAGTTGTTCTTGATTGGGAAATTTTTATTAATCATGTTGATAGGGTTTTTAGAGGCTTTACATGCATGTTTGTTCTCTTATAAACCTCAATGATATTATGTGATCAGTTTATTACCAAAACTATATGAAATTAATTAATATTTTCATAGGATATGATAATTTCATCCTTTTCTTTCTCTTTCTTCGATCCATGTTGGTTTTTCCTTTCTAGAAATGATAATAGATATACAATGGCCAACTAAACTCCCTATATATATGATAAAAAAAAAACTGAATTTCAAATTTTTAGGATTATTTCCCACTTAAAGCTTTGTAATGAGCATAATTACTAGGAATTTTTCTAATTATTTTTAGAGTCTGTTTCACAGTGATTTTGACTTTCATAAAAATGCTCTTTTTTTTGAAAAAAATTTAGTATTAAAGAATTTTTGTGATGTTTTTTAAGAAAAAAATACTTGATATATGTTATTCTTAAAAACACTTTTGAATAAAACACTTGCATTCAAAGCATTTGAAATAAATATATTGTCAAACATGACCTTCTTCTCTCATTTTCTTTTTATGTGGCAATTATTGATGTGGTTTTTGTAATTTAGTAAATTAAAATATTTATGCCACATCATATATTGCATGTAATGTGATCTTTTGAGTAAAACAAGGAAAGAAAGAAAAAGCAATAGTGAAAGATGATAGATAAGAACTCAACTCCTATAGTATACAAATATGCATTAACATTTCCAAAATTTTAAAAAAAAAAAATCTGATAGAAATAATTTAACTTTGTTCCACTTATGAATTTACACTATGATATATTTCTGCGTCCAAATTTCATGTCAATTATATGAAACATTTAAAGTGGTTGTTGAAAAATTTTAAAATTACATAAAATAAAGAAACATGCCACCTGGTGGTTGGTGTACGCGTCAGCTATTTATTATGTCTCCACATTGCCTATTATGAGTATGTTTGGGTTAATAATTTAATTAAATATTTATTTTATAAGTGTTTATATTATAAATACTTTATTCAATGTTTAATTAGATTCAATACATATTTTAAAAAATGCTTATGTATTATTTAAGATTGATTATATTACTACACTTATAATAATGACATTACTAAAAATGACCATCATAAAAACTTATAAATTTAATCAATTAATATATATATATATATATATATATATATATATATATATATATATATATATATCTTCAAAACCATTATAAAAATAAAAATGCAAAAATAAAGCATTCATTATATATCAAAACATTTATCATTCAAACGTAATTCAAGATGTGACAAATTTAAATTTAATCTTTATCTTATTTTCACTTTGCTTTATATACATCAAAGTATTATAAAAACTAAATATTCGTTTTTTTTTTCTTTATTAAAATCTTGCACCTTTTATAAATTCGTAACATAATGCTTCATCGAACTCATAATTATTTAAATCGCACGAGACATAAAGTTCTCTGTAACCTTAAGACAAAAAGCCTCTGTGTTCCGCATGCGCCAACTTTTTGTCATGTAAAGTTAAGGTTTCGATCGGGGATTTTTGGAGATGGAATATATGGGTCTCAAACTAGGAATTGATGGGGTTTTTGAAGATGGATTGTGTGGGTCTTAAACTAGGGTTTAGATGGTGAGCTTTTGAAGATGGATTGTGTGGTCCAATACCAGGGTGTCGATGGAGGATTTTTTGAACATGGATTGTATGATCTCGAACATGTTGTTGGGTGGGACGGTAAGAGGTAGAGAGAGAGAGATCTTCAAAAACCCTCTTATCACACATTTCTTGATGTAAAGGATTGTATCTGATTTAGAATGATGTGAGAAAGGGTTTCTCACATTCCACCTTTCTCATTACTTCTTATTTACTCAAGATCTTAGCCATGGTGATTTCTACTGTGTTGAAGGTCATATGTTCCACCTACCACGAATGATTTGGTTAAGACCAAGAGAAAGGGAAAAGAGGAAGAAAAGAGAAGGGACTGGAGGGTCGATTGTTGGGGATCTACCGTGATGTCATGGTTTCAGTCGTCGGCGACAGTGACAGTGATAGTTGTTGGCCCTTTGGATGTGGAAGATGCGTGGTTTGGATGTGAAAGGAAAAGGGATGGAGAAAGAGGATGAGAGAAAAAAAATTGAAAAATGATAGAAGTTCCCAAACGGGGTGGGGCAGACTAAATTTAAACCAAGCCCGTCCTCAACCCAATCCGGGTTTTATTTTTTTTTTTCAGATAAAATCCAATTATAGTGAATTACCATACCTCTCCCATTAGGGGGGCAGGTACTGAAAATCCCACCGCATTGCATCCCTACGACTCTATCGATCACTAAGCCAGCCATCTCAACGCCATCTGCATTTATTCTACTAACTTCAAAGCTCTCATTGGCTACCGAGATATACTACTTAATTATCTACTCGCTCGGCTCCCAATGGTTACCCGTACCTACACTTAATTAGTTGAATACCTAAGACTAAATATATTTTAACACAATTATTTTATACGAAACCAGATTGAACTACGATTTTACATTTTTATTCATTCTGCAATTATTTTCAACCAATGTTCAAACACAAGCTTTCCTTATATTTTTTCCTTCTCTCCAAACAGACCATAAATGATGTACTAACTGAATAATCTTCTTTGGCACTGACTATACATGCAACTTCAATGGACTATGAACAGAAATGCCAATTCCACAGCACTGGTATTGCTCAACACCAGGGTGATTAGTGGGTACAAGTCATTAAAGGAGATGAGAAAATCTGATAATGTCAGCTCACAATGGGGAAACCAGTTTGCCTTCTTGCATGTTTCACTACCTGAGTTGGTGGATGACAAATTCACTGACCCTCTTGATTTTGTTGCAAAAGCTCAACAGATCATCCAGAGGAAAAGAAATTCTCTTGCTGTTTATCTCACTGGTAGGCTACTAGAGGCTGTGAGGAAATATAGAGGCCCTGAGGTATTTACACACTACATACATACATACATATATATAGTTCTGTTTTAATTTTCATGTCTCATTGATTATAGGCTATTGAATTGTTGTCAATTATGGATTAATTTGTGATGTAGGTCACTGCTAGGTACATCCATACAACCCTAAAGAACTCAAGCATGACCATCTCTAATATGATCGGACCGGTCGAACAGGTGGCTCTTAAGTAGCCATCCATAAATGGGGAATGTACTTCATGTGGTAGTCGGACCTCCAGGTATGTATGGCGCAAGGAAATATAATATATGTCGGAAAACCAAATCAATAATCTCGTTTCAAAAGGGTTTATGCTATGATTAATTTTTTTTGTTGGAAAAACAACTAACATGACAATATTTAAAGGCTGTTTGGTTTATGTTTTTTAAAACACTGAGAACACAATTTTAGTATTATTTGAAAAGTGTTCTTATTATTTGAATTTAGTGTTTTATATGTTATTCATGTTTTATATGTTATTCAGAAAAAAAAAAAAGAAGAGAACCAAATATATTCTATATCTTTTCTTCTTTTTATTTAGTAGAGCAAAAAAATAGTTTCCAACGATATGACAGTGAATAAAATATTTAAGATGAATACCTACACGCAATAATACCCTTGATGAGTTTATCAGTCGCCTAAATGATTGGGCTAAGGCCCAGAAAGAGTTAAAGCCTTTCCACCAAAATGGAGCCATAACAAGGCCCAATTGAATTCATAAGCCACCTAATGGGCCCAAGTTTGCCATATCACAAACTAATGACAATATTATCTTAAGCCATCACATACAAAACACAGTGGTGGTAGATGGAGTTTCAGGGGACACTGGAATGCTCTTTACTTAGTTGATAATCTTGAGCTATCATAGTAACTATGGTGTTTCTGGAGTTGCAGAGTTTGTCCCATAACAATGGTAAAGATTACATAGGAAAGCTTCAAATCGCCATCGGAACAGAAAGAGCCCATCGATCGGAAATTCAATGCATACATCAGTCTTTCAAGTGCTGAAGCTGCCCTAGGAACTCCTCCCTCTCCAATCTCATGATTCATGGATTTCGTGTTGCAGGAAACAAGTATTAATTCATCCATGCACCCTACTCTTTAAATTTTAAGAGATATTTGTCTCCTAATTCGTAACTTCAGATCTTTGAAACAATTACTAGATTATTGTGCTTATTTTTGTTCAAACGTTTGGGAGTTTTGTTGAAATTAATGTTCATGATGAAAACATTTATTTTAGTTGCTTTGCATTATATACTTTTTCTTTTTTGTTTATTTAGATTTCTTTTAATATATATCATATCTGTATATATGTACTTCTTTGTTTCCTATTTCCACAAATATAAAACCATAGAAACTTTTATACAAAATGTAATAATTTTTTTTTTTTTGTACTTATTTTTAAAAGAGGGACCGATTTTTATTTTTTAAATCACATCAATTTTTTAAGAGCTGGGAATTTTCTGTTTATATTTTTTTTTGATTCTATATTTTCAGTTTCAATAATGAAACATTCATGGAGCCTTTTTCAAAATTAGTTAGAAGTATTCAAATATATATAAAAATCAAATAAAAAGGGGCATTTATTTTCATGATCTTAGTAGACTTTCTTTAGTTGAATGTTGAATAAGACTTAATAGTATTAAGTATTAAACTTTTTTTATTTTAATATTGTATTTTATTAAGTTGTTTGTTTATATCCTTAAAGTAATCTTAAATATATTAAGAAAATAAATTTAAAATTAAATGTATTTATAAATGATAATACTCTTATTATTATAATAAAATAACTTTTATTGTATGATAAAATGAAAATATTTAACATTAATGTATAAAATATGTTGATATGGTTCTGACTAGAGAAAAATTGATGCATAAAACGATTTATTTGCATTTTTAGAAGTATATAAAACTAATGCATTTCTCATTTTATATTTCTATTATTTTATATAATAATCTTTTAAAGTGGTTATCTGAAAATATGAAAAGACAAACCAAAAGATTTATAGTTAAGTTTATTTTTTAAATTGAAATTTACATCATGGTATTTTATATACAATAAATATTTAAATAAAAATTGTCTTAATTGCTATGATCATTATACAGTTCAAGTTTAATTTAATTATATATTAATATTCATTTTATTAGTTTTAAGAATTTTAACATTATTGTATGATAAATCATAATTCAAAATAAACTTTACTTCAAAATAATTTTTATGATGTAATTTATAAATATATTGACATAGAAGAAAAAATGAGAATTCAAATCATGAAATAGAAAAACTTAATATTCTAATTATTTTATTCATCATAATTATATATTTAATAAAATTATTATTCATGACCATATTATTATCTATATAATCCTCTGCATTATAATATATTATTACATATATTTTTAATAAATTGTGCATTATTTTATATATTTCTATTCGTGTTTATATAAATAAATTTATTTTAATTGGCTACCAGATATGAGCTACTTTACCATCGGATCTATCTTAAGAATATCTTTTTTCTTTTGGACTACTTTTGATTAGGAGAATTTTGAAAGAATTACAAAGTAAAAGGTGAAAAGGTAAAGTAAAGTGAAGAAAAAATTTAAAGAAAAAGCAAAATATAATATATAATTTAATTATTGTTTAATTCTCAATCAATAGAACAGAATTTTTTTTTACGATTAAATATTTTTAATTATAATATATCATTATTTTTTGATTAAACTATTCGAACATATAAACATATCCTGTTTTGGCTTGTTGACAATATATATATATTAACATCTTTATTATATGACCCAACATGATGGATAATAGAGTCGATTTGTTATTAAAAATAAAATAGGTAAATTTATTAATTCTTTATTTATTGGTAAAGATATTTATTGACAAAAAAAAAAAGAACTCTCAAATTGTATTTTAAAACGGAAGGGTATTACTTTTTAAAAATTATTTATTTGTTATCAGTCCCAAATTCCCAACTTTTTCATAAAATATTGAAATAAAAACAAATGAGCATTCCAATTTTAATTTTCTAATTTCATCTACACATTAAAAATAAAATTACAATTTCATTTCACCCTATGTGAGAAAATACATTTTCATTTCAATTTTATTTACCAAACAGTCTCTAATACTTTTGAAAATGAAGCATAACCTAAAATTTTGGAAGTTCATCATAACATATCATTGAAAAATAACATAATTCTCATCTTTTCTCTCTTAAAATTTTCTTCAATTTTTATTCCGATCAACATAAATGAAATCATAGACACTAGTAATTTTTGATGGAAAAAAAAAAAAGTAGCGTCGGTCTTCTTGAAATGAAGCCTCTTTCTAAGCTACAGGCCAACACCGTTATACACAAACTACAAATATTGGATTAAGCATATCATTGTAACAAACAACTACAAAATACCTTTGAAACATCAGGACCTTTTAATGATGGAGCAGCTGGGACTTAATAATGAGCTATCAAACTTGCTGTGGGCTTCACCTCAGCACCTGCTCATACGTCATTTAGATTTCTTCTAGTTCTTATTTGATTCTCTCTATAAGTTGGAAATTCTTTATTAAGATTTTTGTGTTTGGCTTTGGATATTTAAAGTTTTCATGATTCTTGATTTATTCTTCTCAAATTTGGTTCTTTTAGATTCAGTTCTTACTTGATTTAAATTAGTTTCATAATTTGGTTTCTGACCGGTGGATAGATATGATGAAAAGAATGGCTATGAATGTTGATCATGCCAGTGTGGATGAAGATATTTTCTACATTCTGATTCCGTCAGAAAATGAATTTTTTTCATTTTGTTTCAATTGTGAATTTTTGTTTATTCAAATTCTCTTAATGAAGATGATGAAATCAGAAAATCTTAGGACACCTTCTTTGACACGAACGAAGAAGACATATGTATGAGAAAATTTTCAGACCTGATTCGTTTTTAAATTCATGGGCTTCTTTTAGATAAACTAAATGAAATACAACATTGAAACTACATTTTACCAATTGTTTTGAAAACTAACCTCAAACCATATTCATGAATTGTGGTTTTAACGTCAATTTCGAAAGTGCAGTTGATTGTAAATTTAATTTTCAAAAACCATACCCATAATTGTGTCTCAACCATGCTTTCATTTTTATTTTCTCATCCACTTTTTCGTACTCAACACTCTCCTTTACTTGCCTATAAAATGAGAGGCAGATGAAGAGTATTGCATATCTCATCTGCAGGAGAAGAAGACAGAGAGAAGGAGAGGAGTGAGAAAAATAGTAGAACTAATTTTCAAAACCACGTGTAAATATAAGGTGATTGTTTTTGTAAAAAGGTCTTGTATGGTTTTTTTTTCAAAAAAATAGATTATTTGTTCAAACTCCAATTTTATTCGGATGAAGAGTGGCTTTGAAAATTCATAGGAAGGATATTGATATTTGAATATTAATTTTGAAAATGTCCTAAATGATAATAATCTTAATTAAAAGTTTATTGTTATACTGGTCATTTTGATTTCAATTTTCTATTATTAATGTATAAATTCAAAATAATAATTAAATTAAATTTAGGTGATAATTTACCATTAATTTTGTGGAATTTTAAGTTCTTGTTCGAAAGTGTTTTTAAGAAAAGTCATTAAACGATTTGATATTTGATAAATAAAAATTTGTTTATATTGTTGGAGTTTTTGTAATATGTTTTGTATATGACAGTTTAAAAAAAAATAAATCTACAAGTATTGAGAAGATTTTTGTGGAGAGAAATTTTGTGGAGATTTTGTTTATTTGAACTTCTTTTTAAAGTCATTGTCATGTGTTAGTAATTCTCATTTCTTTAGAAAATTTATATGATCATTTTTGATATTGTGGTTATAAATGTTTTTTCTTATTATGCGTTTTAAAGCTAAAAATACGAGGCTCGTTTTTATTTTAAGAATTATTTTAAAAAACGGTTTGGAGTAAGTATTATTTTTGTTTTTATTTTAAAGGGAGAAACAATAAGAAGAAAAAAGCGTAAATGTAACTCTTGATAAAAAAAAGGTTTGAAAAATGAAATCAGGTTTGAAATCCGAATTCTTGTCGGGAAGAGGTATGATGGGCGTGGCGCGTACAGGCTCTTATAGTCGATCTCTCTTGTGGCTTGTAAATTTCGAGAAATTTGATTTTGAAAAAATTCATCGTAATTCGAGTTAAAAATTTGAAATTTATTATCTAGATCTCGGATGACGGAAATGGATTGGATTTGGAATCGTGCGTGAAATCTAGCTAATGCGTCGAATTTTGTCGAATTCCAGGGAAACAATGTTGAATTCTGTGATTTTGGCGTGTTAGATTAATCGTAAAACGATATTCGATGTGACAAAAAGTCAAGTATAAGCGCGTCTTTCATATTGCGTAAGTGGTATGAATAGAGAAATGATGAAAATGGATGATCGAGATAGTCCCGAGTGTCAAAACTGGGGAAAGAAGGGACATAATGGTTATTATTTAAATTCTTAAGTTAGAAAAAGATAAATTAGTGAACAGTGTTGTCTCTTACAATTAAAAAGACCAAGCGTGAATTGAAGGGAGGAGATGCAGAGAGTGTGGAAATGGAGTTTCGGAGTAGAGAGTATCGAAACTATACAGATTTCTTGGAGATCCCATTCGTCGAGTCGTCGGGATAAAGAAGAAAGGTTGTCTGTGATGAGGCTGCTCGTGGGCGCGGTTCGTTCCGATGGCTTCAGTGAGGTAAGGTTTCTTTCTACTTGGTTTCTGCTTTGTTTTAAGTGTATTTACAATGTTGAGTTGGATGGTAGTGAGGGAAGCTAGTTGATCGGATCGAAGCTTGAGCCAAGGTGGAAATTATAAACCCATTCGGACAGTCAGTGATTAATGCAGAATTTGTTTAGGTTCTTGGTTGTGCATTATGTATTAATGCATACTTTGATGTGTATAAGTGGGAATGGCCCAGTGACGGGTTCACAAAGTGAGCAGGTGATTTGATGAGTGGACGGAGCGGTGGCCACGAGGGTTTCTTTGTTTATATGAATAGTGACCGCAGAAACTAATTTTTGTGTGAAGCGTGTTTTGTTGGTAATTAAGTTTGAATTTGACGTGTTTGATCGTTCATGCGTGAAACTAATTTTGGTGTAATAATCATGAAATTGCATGACATATTCGTGTGATTTAAATTAATAACTGAATATGCGTGATTATATATTTACATGTGTTATATATAATTAATTGAATTAACATGCAAATCATTTTATATCTGTTGGGACATCTATCTTGATAAAGATGAGTGCATGAGGATCTTGAAGAATGATTTGGTTGACTAATAAGTAAATTATCGGGTGTAATCCATATAATATCGGAAGGTAGTTCGTATATAAATATCAATCGTGGAGTCGGCCGATTGATACATATGTCGGAGGCGATCTCTTAAATATAACATGGAGGCAGTCACTACTTATGTTGGAGGGTATTACTGAAATAATAACCAGCAAAATAATGTTTATCATACATTAGCTTGGCGAAGTGTGAGAGTCGATGAGGACTCGGGATATGAGTTGAAGCGTGAAGCGTTGAAGTAGAATCGTGCATTTCGCACGAGATGTTTGTTTTTGCTTGGAGCGTGCATATACACTTGGGTGAAATGATTCGTTTGAGGTGTCTTGAGCGTTACTCATCTGTCGAGGAACATATTTTTCGAATTATAGAAAGGAGCGCACGAGGCATTTCGTGTAGAAGCGCTTTAGAAGAGCTGGGATTAGTAAGCTTTGGTTTTGTGATGTATACATGCTAAATTTTAAAATTTTAATATATGTTGTATGAAATCTTGTGTCTTTGACCATTGGATATGGTTGGATAAATATATATTGTGATGAGTATTGGTTTATGGGCAAGGGCTGTTTTCTTAAATGTGAATGTTGATTGGGACCCGGAGTGATGTATTCGGGTAGAGCTCTCATTTTTAAAGGGACTTGCAGGTGCAGAAGTGAAGGATGTCGGGTCACGGGCATTCGCGAGTTCCGCGGGTTGTGGTGGTCGTGTTTGAATTTGGGGCGTCGCGGCTGGTATCAGGCACAGGTGTCACGACTACACAGGGCAGGGATTGGAGCTTAGGCCATGAGTCTTTGAGGTGTAAGAACGTCACACTAGGTGTGGTTCGATGTGGATTTATGTGTAAATTCTTGGGAAAATCACGGGACAAAAGTAGGGCCATCTGGCTGCATGTTTGGTGTTTTGTGTGATTTGATAGATTTTGTGATTAATCGTGTGAATGATGATTATAACAAGATTGTTATATGTTGTATGAATTTGGTGCTTGATGATTGTAGCACTTAGTGTGTGATGGAAAATGTTTGGGAGTTTTTGGAGGTGTGTAAAAGCGAGACAAAAAATGAAATAAATTTCCATGATTTATTTGGTTTAGAAAGTGAAGAAAATTGAATTTTAAGGTTTGCGATGTAAGCGAAGAAAATTGAATAAAATAAATTTTATAAATTTATTAGAGTATTTTGGAAAATAGAGAAAAAAAAAATAGGTATCTCAATTTTTTTTTAGTGTTTTCCGGTGGCTAAAAATGTGAAAAAAAAAATTTATATGATGAGAGAAGAGAAATATTTTCTAAAAGTTTCTGATTATGTAAAGTTAAAAAAAATGAAAAATAAATTTTCATAAATTTATTTTAAGTGTCTTGGAGAAAAAAAATAAAAGCTGAATGAATATATTTTGGGACATTTTCCAATATTTGGAAATAATTAGAAAAAAAAGAAGAAAAATAATAATAATGAAAAAGCGAAAAAAAAAAATGGAGTGCAAAAGTTAATTTGACTACTACTCAGTTGTATTGCAATACGAGGGTGTAATATTGTGACTTAGAGAGTACACAAGAGGAGGTGAAAGTGTATTCTGAAGTCTTCTTGGATATGTCTGACATGGGGAGAAAAGATTGTGATGCAATCTATGAAGTGTATTGCAATAGGCAACATAGGCTTGGGTAGGAGTTGTATTCTGTCTGACAAATGTATTACCAAGAGTGCGATCATTTGGAAGATTTATATTTAGTTAGGAAGAATTGTATTGCGAAGAAACGAGACTTGAAATTTGTTTATTGTATAATACACTTATTAATATTAATGACTAAGAGGTTGAGTGCAGTTTGGGATTGTATTGTCTGATATATTGTGTGTAACTGATGAGGCGTGGGGTTGTTGGTGTGTCGCGACCACGGGGCAGCGACACGACCATCCGAGGGCGGCGATACGGCGCCGGGGGGCGGGAGCGGGCGGGCGTAGGGCGTGGGGCGGGCTCTAGAGGCGCCCAGCCTTGTGGTCTGTGTGACCTAAGGCCCACCCTAGGCCACGTCATTTGGGCTATGAAATTTGTACCGCAGTCTTGCTGCTGTTCTGACCAGTTACGACCCGATCTTATTCCCCGAGTCAATTTTGGACTTGTTCACTCGCTCTTATTCATCTAAAAATTTTCAAAATTTTTTTAATTAAATAATAAATACAATTTTGAAAAAAAATCAAATGAAATGATACAAAATTTTGAAAATTAGAACTTTTGTTGAAAAAAATGTTTCGATAAATTGATTGTCTTGCATTGCACGTAAATGTAAGGACAATGAGTTTCAACGATTTATGTGTATGAATAGTGTCTGGTGTGTTTACATACGCCGAGATCATGTTGGGGTTTTAACTTGCCATTCGCGTATAGATGTGATCGAGGACGAGGGCGTAGAGGCGTCCACGCGGGTGCTGGTGGGCACCACCGGTGTTTGATCGGCGGAGGCTTTATTGAGGCTGTAAGTGTGGCCAGGCTAACTATCGCCTGGTAGTATAAAAGTGGACGAGGAGATCTGTCTTGCTCAGAGGTTTAGGGCACATCGTCGCCGACATTCCTGCGGGAGAAGCTGGGTGGTGGCAGACCAACAGTTCTCAGATTGAGAAGAGCGTTAGAGGTTATGGAAATTACCTCGGCACTGAGATGCGACTAAGCAAATTTGTGTCAGCTAGAAGTAAACAAATATGGTGGAAATGGGCAAGGACACTCTAGGGGCCTTAGAGGGCCTTTGGTGAGTTCTCCTAGGAGTTAGAGGGGCCAAGGATGATATGTCGAGGTTGCGGCGGAGATCTGGGCTCTACTCACGTGGACTTGAGGCTCATGGACATGTCGGCGTTCGATGTCATTCTAAGGGTCGTTGGTGACGGCTTACGGTCGTTATCGATTGTGGCGCAGGAGGGTTGCTTTATACGCGGGGCGGTACTCGTATGGTATTCGGGAGACCAGCATGACATTTGCCCCGGACGTATACGAGTCAGGTGTCGGGGCGATTCGCGGGTTGGCTGAGCCTTACCACACAGGAACGAGAGAAGACAGTTCGTCTACCTCAGGCGTATGCAGTATGTGGATGTTTTTTCCCGATGGCTTCACGGACTACCTCCGCGAAGGTGTAGACTTCGGTATCGAGTTACACCCTGATACTTCACCCATCTCTATGACTCCGCATAGGATGGCACCGATTAGTGCGAACTCAAGTCAGTTCTGAGGAGTTGTGGACAAGGGGTTCGATAGGCCAAGGCTTACTTCACCGGGGCCTCCGGGATCTATTCGAGGAAGAAAAGCCAAGGCCATAATTTGTGCATTGATTACGAGACGGTTGAGCAGGTTACAATCAAGAATCGTACCCATTCTTAGATGATTGATGATTTGTTTGTCAATTTGAGAGGAGCATGAGTCTACTCGAGATGAACCTTCGCCTTCAGTTTTCATCAAGTGAGGTTAGGAGCGAATATCAAAACGTGTTTAGGGCCGTTATGGGCGCTGAGTTTGCGGTGATGCCGCTGGGTAGCGAATGCGCGAAGCGTATTCATGGACACGTGCGTAGAGATTGTTCCAACCTATGATCGTTTATCGTGGTCTTCGTGGATGACGGTACGATCAACTCCCGGTCCCGAGTGGGGCATGGTATTCGCGAGTTGTTTCTGGTGGGTGAGAGACCATCGGTTGTACACTAAGTTGGTAAGTGCGAGTTTTGGCTTGCGAGGGGTGAGATTTTGAGACACGTGGTGTCGGCATCGGGAGTGTCGGTGAACCCCCCGAGAAGAGTTGAGAGTAGCGATGAGTTAGGAGGGCCAAATGTCAATCTTGAATCGTAATTTCTTGGGATTGTGGGTACAGGGGTCGAATAAATTTGAGTTGTCCATTCGGCGGGATCGTAAGGATTCGCCTGGGACATGGACCTCATGGATTGGAGCGACCTGACCATAGAAGAAGATCGAGATTCTCGGGCACTCGGGATGCGGGTGTTTGAGTGCGAGAGGGAGGATCGGCCTTGCTGGATTCGAGAAGGCGAAGACCCACGGCTGCGAGTTTCGGGACTAGGGCCGGGATTGGGGCGTGACGGATGGGATTGCTCCGGGACCGGGGGATCCCGGGACTTTGGGACAACGTAGTCCCGGTTAGGCTGTAGAAACGGGGAGGCCTCCGGGTTTAGTTCCTCCCACAAAATCTGGGTGAGGCCCGGTTTCGGTTCGAGTCATTTATCTGAGCCTTCAGCAACAGATGTGAAGGGGCCGGGGTGTGGTCGAGGTCGAGGGGACGGATCGAGGAGTTGCGGCGAGCTAGTGTGGACCTTAGGGTTAGTGAGCATGTAGTTGTTGATGTCATGTGTTTGACATGGATGGTTGACGACCATCGGGTTGTCGATGGTGGGACTTAACCTGCTTGGGTTGTCATACGAGCACAACCTTAGTTTGAGGCACGAGGTTGGAGCCTTTGAAGCCCGGGGTATGGATGTTTTCCCTTTAGGATGTAGGGTGAAGTTGACTGATAGGTGGGATTATCAGTGAGATCTGAGATTACGCTCCTTGGTGGACCCAGGGATTGGGTGTCCTGTTATGACATTATTCGTTAATTACCTGCAGTAACATCGCGTCGAGTCGGGTGTGGGTGCACAGTACGGTCATTCACCACTCTTGGTGAGTGTGGGTTGAGTTTGTCGAGGGCTAGTCGATGAAACTCATAGTTCGATTCAGTAAATGAAGAATAATTAAAGTGTGTTGGGCAAAGCAAAAATGGGGCTGTTAATCCCCTAAGGTGAGAATCCTGGAGTTAGGGTGTAAGAGACTCGAGGAAATATCCCGAATTTTTGTGTTAATGTAAGAGGCTCGAAGTGTAAGCCAAAGAGTTAAGTTAATCGAGATGAAAACACACGGTCAAGCTATCCGTAGACAGAGTTGGTGATAGAGTCAAGAGGAGTGACTAAATTGGTCTTGCTGCAGTACATTAGGTGTTGGTAAGCGAGGCTCAGAGTATATGGATCTCATCGTAGCGTAGATGGGATTAATGATCCATTGGACAATAGGTGTGACCTTAAGTCGGTTACAAAGTAAGGGTTGTGTAGGTATACCGTTATTAATGGATTATATCACAGGTGTTAGTTTCACGTGAGCATCGTCTTGGGTTATAAGGGTGGGGGCAATTCTGCTAGTGGAATGCTTTCTGACAATGGTTATCGAGGCGGGTATGCGAGATGGCACCATATGAGGCATTGTATGGGAGGCCATGTAAATCACCGTTATCTTGGACGAGGTGGGAGAGAGTTCCATCAGTCACGATGCGATCAGAGACACCTGGAGTGAAAGCAATCTGACAGCGTCTTCTCACGGCTGAGTCGCGAAGGCTATAGGATGTCTGACGTCGACCTTTAGAGTTCAAGGTTGGGGATCACGTTTTCATGAAGGTGATGCTGAGAGAGTGGTTGAGTTCGGCGAGCGGCGGGAAGCTATGGAATGGGTCGTAGACTTTCAAGATATAGGGAGGATAGACATTTGTAGCATCTGGGTTGGTTTTTACCATGACGTGTCGGTGTCACGAGGAGTGTTTCACGTCTCCATGCTCGGAAGTATCGCGAGATCCAACTCATGTAGTGGTTAGGGACGGATTGGTCGGTATTGATGGGACCTTCGGAGGGACCAATGTGTGTTTGGATAGCGGTGATCGGGTTTGCGTCGCGAGGCCTGTGAGGCTAGTGAAGTGCTATGGCGGCACTATGGGTGGAGGAGGAGTCAACGTGGGAGCGTGAGAACACGTCACGGGCCTGTCACTTCTTGTTTAGCGGGATGAAGTGCGTGGTTTTGTTGTGTAATATTAAATGACGAGTTTACATGCATGGAATGCACGTTGTATATGCATGTGAGTGATTGTGATTGTCTAGAATTTCGGGACAAATTCATTAGGAGGAGAATGTAAGACAGAAAAATTCCGAATTCATGGAAAAATGGCAAAATCGTAATTCGGTTAAAATCCGAAATTACATATCTAGATCTCGGATAGCTTGATTTCAGATTGGAATGGTCTGCTTGAAATCTAGCTAGCAAGTCGAATTTTGTCAGAATTCGAAATGGCCAGGAATTTACTTGCGTTTTGAGCATCGCGTTTGGTGTCATAAAGCATTATTCGATGTGACAAAGTCATATAACATGCTATTGTGTCATAGTATAAATGAATAGAAATTATGAAAATGGATGTAGAGATAGTGGAGTGTCAAGCGGGAAAGGGACATAATGGTCTCATTATTTAAATTCTTAAATTGAAAAGACAAATTCGTGAAACAGTCATTGTCTCTACAATTAAAAAGACCAAAAACATGAATTGAAGGGAGGAGATGCAGAGAGTGTGGAAATGGAGTTTTTAGAGTGAGAGTATCAAGCTTCTCTCTAGATTTGCGGGAGATCCGACCGTCGGAATTCGTCGGGACAAGAAGGAAGGTTGCTCTACACAACAAGGCCTACGCGTGGGCATAGGTTTAGGAGTTTTGACAAAAGCTCCGTGGTGGGGTTCTAACTTCTGCCGGTTTACTTTGTTTAGAATTGTATTTAATGTTTAGGTTGGTTGGTAGTGAGGGCGTTTGATCGGTTCAGCTTGGGCAGAGGGTGGAAAATTTTAGAAACCCATGGGCCAGTCATGATTATCTGGTTTGTTGGGTTATGGATTTGTGCATTTATGCGTTAATGCATGCTTTGATGTGTATAAGGCCGGGAATGACAGTGAAATTCGGGTTCATAAAGTGAACCGATGATTTGATGAGGTGGGCGGAGCGATGCGTCAGAGGGTTTCTTTGTTCCGCCATGAATAATGACTCCGAAACTAATTTTGTGTGAAGCCGTGTTTAGTCGAGGTAATTCAAGTTGGATTAACGTGTTTGATCGATAGCCAGTGAGCTAATTTTGGTGTAAATGTGAGTGCACGTGTGCGTGTGATTTAAATTATGTGAATAATAGCGATTATATGTTACATGTTATTTGATTGAATTGAAATTGGCATCATGCATTTCATATACTGTTGGGGCATCTTCGACGATAGGAATGCAGGTGCATGAGGAGTTCTTGAGAGAATGATTTCGGAGGGTTGACTAATAAATGGAATTATCGGGTGTGTCCATTATAATATCGGGGTAGTCCATATAAAATATCCCGATCGTCGAAGTCGGCCTGGGTGATATACATCGGAGGGTAGTCCCTTCAAATATAACATCGGAGGCGGTTCCTACTTATATCGGAGGGTAGTCCACAAATAATAACAAAACGAATAATGTTTATAAATAAGTGGCTTAGGCAAGTGTGAGGGGTAGTGAAAATCGGGATATGAGTTGGCGTGGAAGGCGTTGAATAGGATCGCACATTTACTTGAATGTTTTGTTTGTTTCTTAATTGCATATGCACATAGGTGGAGAGTAGCCACGTTTAGGGTGATTCCCTTTCTTGGCGTTAACTCACTTGCACATCGAACATGTTTTCAGGTACATGTGGGCTGAGAGCAGCCTCATCATAAACCAGCACTAGAAAAGCGGGATTGTGGCTTTTGGTTTTGTGATGTATAAATGTATTAGAATTTAGAATTTTTTTAATATATGTATAAAAAAATCGTTATTAACTCTTGAAACTATTGGATATAGTTGGATACATATATATTGTGATGAGTATTGGTTTATGGGCCGAATGACGTTTTTACTCTATTGTGAGATGTTGATTGGGACCGAGATGATGTATTTAGGTAGAGCTCCGTACAGGGACTACACTTGGAATTTTATGAGATGTGGTCACTTTCGACGTTCCACGAGTTTCGGGTGGGTTAATGGGTAGTCAACGGACCCCGAGGATTTGAGCGTCACAAGTAGTGAAATATGACTTTTGGTAATCAATAATGAATATCGAAGATAAGTAATAACAATACAAAAACGTACAAACCCTTATATAAATAAATAATCAAGTAGGTCGTATGAAAAATGTAATACTGGGCAGCATGTTAAAGCATTACAATTGCAAAGAAATAATGTTAGTGTAATAACAAATACAAACTATTTACATTCGATTAAAGTGGTTATAAATCAAATATTATTAACATTAAATGATATGAAATGTAAGATCCCATCCAAGCCCATTTATATGTTACACAAATTAACTCTAAAGATTCCATTTATAGGAATTGCTTATGGTCTTGATGTTTAAAATTTTTGAAAATAGGTTTAAGTGATTTTGAAAATTGAAGTTTGAAATTTGTGAAATTGAGATTTTTTTTGGGACTTAATTTAAGAAAGTGAGTTTTCAAAATTTAAGACTAGGACAAGCTGAATCACCAAATTAAGATTTTGAAATTTGAATTTTTAGAAAATAGAAATTGAAAATTTGAGATTTGAAATTTGGACATTTAGATTTTAAAGTGAAATGAAAATTTAGAACTTTAATTTTTTGAAATTTAAAATTTTAATGCGTAAAGTGTAAATCCTTTATATATTAGGAAAAATAAATTGAATTATTAAAAAAACGATAACAATAATTTATTAAATAAACAAAAAACAACAATATACTTACAAGAAAATAAAATAATAAGACTATAAAACTAGATGACTAATTAAATATAACAATAAATTAAATATATATACAAGACAATTAATTAAAGAATTACTATAAAGAAAAATAAAAGAAAGTCAAAAAACTTACTTAGTAGACGGTCGACTCCCAGGACAGGTACGCCTCTCAAAGTTGAAATTGCCTCTGAGTTAGGATCATTTCAAAATTATTCGTAGAGATTTTCCCAGGCCATGAACCTTTAAACTTTGAAACTACTTAGGACCTCCCACTCAATGTGGGGGAAGACCCGTAGTCTCCTTAAGAAAATAAACTTAAGGAATTAAAAGGGCCTAAATTATATAGGCCCATGCCTTAATTTTTTCTTCAAAAAAAAATTTAATTAAAGGTCATTAAGGTCTCCCATTTTTTTGGTGGGGAAGGTCTATGGTTTCTTTTTTTTTTCCTCCTCCAAATCAAGGGGGAGAGGCCCCCTTTTATAGGGAAAGGGAGATCTCTCTCCCTTGTCTACTTCTAATGTGGGATTGCTTCCTACAAAGGAAGAAATCCTAAGCCTCCAAATTTGGGGGTCTCTGAGTATACCTCTTCGATAGAGTTCATGAGTGTAATGAGCACGAACAATGAAGTAGAAAGCGAAGGTGTGAAAGTAGTGAGCGAGATGGAACTCTATCGAAGAAAAGAGACCTAGTGTCAAAGAGGATACTAAAGCAAAGACAAGGGCCTAAACACTCACAGGTGGACAAAAAAAAAAACAAGATAACCTATAATTCGCCCCACATTGATATAGATCCAAACCTCATACAGAAGGTTCTCTCAAAGGTGAGACCTGTATCGAAATCTGAAACGAGTAGAAGTCGGCCCACCCATGGGTACTAGAATGGTTGTGTATTGTATAGCGATCAACTTTTGAGTCATAGAAACTCATGAGCTAAGCGACGGAAGTCGACAACGAAATAAACCATGTGATCAAAGTGTATGCGATGATAGCGACCGTGAATATTGTAGGCGCCCCCAACACAGGCACCCATGGGGTGTCAAGCGGTGTCACACTTAGGTACAGGACTCTTCAACCTTTTCTTTCTGAGCTGACACACATACTGTTTTCTCATTCCTTATGCCTGATTCTGTAATAATAAAAAAATTCTTTTACATATACATTATACATACCACTTGTAGTGGTGTTCATGCCTCTATGCAGAGTCCCAAATTTACTTCTCGATAAACAAGCTTATACCTGTTCAAAAATACGAGTTGCGGAGACGGTGCGGTGACACCTACTATCTCTAAGTTGGCACAACCTCTGCTGATGTGGGATGTCACATCTTCTATCAGCCATCTTACTGTACATTTTCTGTGGATTAAAGGCCGTCTTTAAAAACTGCGCTTAGTGGGAAACATATGCATAGGCGACCCAGATAACTATGATCGTCTCGACAAATACACTTATCTTATCATTTTCATGCAACATTACACTTCTATCATGTGACGTTTGTATAACCTTTAAATATCGTTTATTTCTTATTCTAGTACTTATCATTTGATCTATTCTCTTTCTAATGGTTCATATTACATATCTGATACGTGTATATCATATTCGTATACATATATTACTTTCCTTGGTTATATACTATACGGTTATTTATGTTATTTTCATATCTGTTATCATGTCTTTGTTATCATATCTGTATTCATGTCTTTATTTCGTATGCTGTTCATGTACTATTTTCATATATTATTTTCCTATTATACTTTTCATATTACTTTCCCTTTCATATACTGTACTTATTCATATACTTTTAAATTATCCTTTGTACTTCCTTTTTCCATATCACGTATTCCTTAATAACTTTTCGGATCATTTTACATTCTTATACATTTTATATATCATGTCGGATCGTATAATCATATTCTGAACTTATCATCACATAGTAGTGCTATGCTTCTCAGATCATATCATATCTTTTCACATATCATGTAGTCATTTTATTTTATGTTTCGTATGCGTAAAGCTTTAGAAGTGGATAAAGGAAACTATAAGGGAAGGCGTTGTACTCCTTTATGTAAAGCAATTAGTCTATAAAGAACCCGAAGCCTTGTTATCGTGTCTTGAGACAATGACCATCTATAAGAGCCGAAAGTAGCTATTTATCATTATGCGAGACAATGACCATCTATAAGAGCCCGAGGCGTAATGACCAAGCAGGGCGGTGATCGATTATGCTGCGGACTTATTTTTCCCACTTAATAGGCGTATCGATGCATCCCTCTACCGGGTTCTAAGCCCAGGACAATCCATTTTATTACATTTTACTGTACATATCTCATCTACATGAATAACTATTGTTATCATGTATCTTGTGGATATACATAATATTATTTATAAAGTCTGTAATACCTTCACATATTTCTTTTAACCGTATTGTTGTTCTCATATTTCTTAACAATGTCTACATTATATTCATATCTTTTTCTATCATTTAGTTTTGTCTTCGTATCATATATATAATCCTATCATATATCATGAATGCATCTATGCACTCTTATATTCATATATTCATATATATATCTTTATCTATTCATATCCCTTTATATCATTTATGCATCATATCCTTTATGCGTTTCCTCCTTGATTGCTTAAGCCTTCATGTACTTCTATCTTTCTATCATGTATGCTTTTTACTCATTATGTGTCCTATCATGTTCCATCTATTCGTTTATGTGATAATCATATATTCATATCATATGCTCTTATATTCCTTATCATATCTCTACTTATAACATCTATATCTTATTAACTTATATCTTCATATACTTTATCGAGTTTATCATATCTGCAACCTATACCTATACATTTCCTATACTTGTATGTTTTTGTTCTTTAATCGTCCTATCTCCCGTAGGAGTACGTAATGCAGACTCTTCCTTAATACCTGTAGGTACTTTTTCATCTATACTCCTTTTACATATCAAATCTACATATATCATATTTCGCTCATATCTACATCCTTTCTTACCATGTATTCCAATTAACTTTAACCAAGCGATTAGTACACCCTGCATAACAATTCAATTTTCGTACAAGATGGGCACAAAATTCCATTAAATAGCATATGGTTAGATTCTAGACTCGATGAGCTTTCTATCAATCCAAGAATACGTAACTGAGTCCTAACGAATGAGTTATGCAAATTGCAAGCCATGAAGAAAATCAAGAACTTAAAAGACTATAAAGAGAGCAAGAATCACTGCCTTTTTGTCATTTTCAGGTGTATTATAAGATCAATATTGTATCAAGATATATATGGATGGATTCTAGACTCAAAGGGATTTCCATAGAGTCCAAGAACACCCAAAACGAAGTCCTAACGAAGGAGTTATGCAAATTGCAAGCCATGAAGAAAATCAGCAACTTGCAAAGACTCGCAAAGAGGCAGCAAAGCAGCCATCAGTTTTTTGTCATTTTCAGGTATATTATAAGCTCAATATTGTATCAAGCTATATATTGATGGATTCAGACTCAAAGGGATTTACAGAGTCCAAGAACACTCCAAAACTAAGTCCTAACGAAGGATTTATAAATTGCAAGCCATGAAGAAAATCATAACTTGCAAAGACTCAAGAAGAGCAGCAGCAGCTACTGTATTTTGTCATTTTCGACTTATTATAAGCTCAATATTGTATCGTTATATATGGATGGATTCTAGACTCAGCGTACTTTCCATGAAGTCCTAGAACACTCCAAAACGGAGTCCCAACGGCGAGTTAGGCAAGTTACAGTCGTGAAGAAAATCAGCAACTTGCAGCACCTGCAGCAGCAGCAGCTACTGTCTTTTGTCATTTTCGGACTTATTATAAGCTCAAGATTAACAAGATATATATGGATGGATTCTAGACTCAAAGGGTCGATAGAGTCCTAGAACACCCAAAACTGAGTCCCCACGGCTGAGTTATGCAAGTTGCGTCGTGAAGAAAATCAGCAACTTACAAGACTCGCAATAGCAGCAGCAGCTACTGTCTTTTGTCATTTTCGGACTTATTATAAGCTCAAGATTGTATCAAGATATATATGGATGGATTCTAGACTCAAAGCTCTTTCCATAGAGTCCTAGAACACCCAAAACGGAGTCCTAACTAAGGAGTTATGCAAGTTGCAAGCCGTGAAGAAAATCAAGAACTCAGACCCCGAATAGTAGCAGTTAGCCCACGCCTTTCACACTAACCTATTATAACTCAATATGGTATTAAACATGCCAAACACACGGCATAAAACCATCCTACAATCAATCCCCAAATCACCCCAAAAGTAGGAATAAGCCAAACTTCCATATCCATACAAATTCTAGTAATAATCCATCCTCAAAGGGAAGATTCCATACTCCAACAAGTAATCACACTCCTAACACCTCAAACTCCTAGCTCAAGGAGGAATTTCATATGTTCCACAAATTCACTCTTCTCGGGTCCTAGGTAGTCATACTACCATATATCTTTCGAACTCATAACCTATCTTTATCACATTCGTGTTCATGACATATTGCTTTATGTTCATGTTCATGTTTCATGCCTATTCCATATGACATTTCGATACTTGTACGGATGATGTCGTATTCACACATCATCTGCTATTCTTGTCCCATGAACCTATTTTACTTCGAAATTGGAATCATTCCAATTAGATCATCAAAACTAAAGTTATGGCATTTTCATGCCAAACTAGTCAATTTACCGATTACACTAGGGACAGTTTGTAATACTCATTTTTCCAGGGTTTTAACTTCATATTTGACACTGTATCTTTGTAATCTTTTAAAGCTAAGGTGCTAAGGGTTCTCCTCCAACTGGAATCACCCAAATCGGAGCACCGGAACTCAAGTTACGTCCGAAACAACCGAGACTACTCTATGGTCAAAAAATGGAACATAATTTACTTGAACATACCCCACTTCGAGGAATTTCACAGATAAATCGTATCTTCAGCGTATCTATTTCAGGATGTTTGGTTATCCTTGTAGTCTATTTTAACCAGCAACTTGAATAACTCAAATCGGATCATAAATGAGCAAGTTATGGCCAAAATACGAACACTGGTCAAAACATAAAAACAGTAATTACCTACACAAAGTTCTCGAAATCTTGCCTAGAAATGTGGGTTTTTCTCTACTTTTCCATATATTGCTACCCAAATCAACTCAATACTTTAGTATACACTTCAAACCACTCCAAAATCATCTTGAAATCTCAATTTACTCAATTCATCTTTCATTACACATCTTCCTTTAAAATCTTCCATGAATTTCTCTCTAAACAAATCTAATAAGGTCATAACCCATATTAGATTTCTCATTCACTTCAAACATAGAGTTAGGATCAATTCCTAACTAAACCCTAGGTTTGGAACTCATAAAATTTCCTAGAATTCCATACAAAACCATAAGATCCTTACTTTCCATGTCATATCCATACCAAAAATCATAGAATCCATACAAAACTTTAGAATTTCCATACCTTCTTCGCTCCTTCTTCTTTCCTCTTCTTCTTTCTCTTCTCTCTTCTTCCCTTTGGCCTTCACGGTTTGTTTCCTTTGGAGACCCAAAATATGAGATATTTTGTTGTCTTAAGCTCTTTTTATACTTAATCTTTTTATAGTTATCGCATTACAAGTCCCTCCAACTTTCTATTTATCAGACTATGCTTTATGTTATTTCCACTTCGCTCTCATCTTATCAACTTATGACTTTTATGCTCCTTTTTTGACAAATTACAATTTTGTCCTTATGTCTTGTGGCCACTTCCTGTGTTTCTCACTCCCCCATGTTTCACATTTAAATTACTTAAAAATCTAATTTATAGCCTACAAATAATTTCTAAACATGTCGAAAACGACTGGTGTATATTTCTGTATGCCATAAACATTGGGTAGCGATATATATCTCTGATAAAGATGAAATCTGAGAGTCTGAACTATGGTGAAGGCATCAGAATGTCTGGCCTGAAACGAGGAAACACAAAAGCGAAGCCTAAACGCCTTTATTCAAGATGTATAAGGTAAATATGAAGTCTGAACGTCTGATATGCAAAAGATGAAGTCTGAAAGTCTAACTGCGGTGCTAGCAAATGTGATACAGATGAAGTCTAAACATTTGATCCATATAAAGGCGAAGTCTGAATGCCTAATATGCAGAAGACGAAGTCTAAACGTCTGATCTACGGTGCTAGCAAATGTGATATAGATGAAGTCTGAACATCTGATCCATATAAAAGCGAAGTCTGAACGCTTGATATGTAGAAGATGAAGCCTGAAAGTCTAAATACGGTGCTAGAAAATGTGGTACAGATAAATTCTGAACATCTAATCCATATAAAGGCGAAGTCTGAACGCTTGATATGCAGAATATGAAGTCTAAAAGTCTAATTGCAATGCTAGAAAATGTGATACAGATGAAGTTTGAACATCTGATCCATATAGCCACGGTCCGAATGCTTGATATAAGACGGTCTCGAACGCTTGACCTGGCCAGGCTAGGCAAATGTGATACAGATAAAGTTTGAACATCTGATCCATATAAAGGCGAAGTCTGAACGCCTGATATGTAGAAAAGGAAGTCTAAACGTATGATCTGGTCGTAGCAATGGAATGTGATGCGTATGAAGTGGAACATCTCGATCCATTTGCGCGGTTCGAATGCTCGATATGTAGAAGACGGTTCGAACGCCTAACCTCGTGTTAGCAAATGTGATACATATGAAGTCTGAACATCCGATCCATATAAAGGCGAAGTCTCTACCGATATGCGTAACACGAAGTTTGAACATCTACGCGTTAAGTGCTACGCAATGTAGCAGATGAAGTCCCAACACTTTATCCATATAAAGGTGAAGTCCGAACGCCGATATGCGTAAGACTAAGTCTCGAATGTAACACCCGAATATACTATAGTTGTTTCAACATGTTGTGGTATTATGCTCAAGATAAATTGAAATTTTCGTGAAGTAACCGTGAAAATATGTAGATTCATAAAACTCAAATTTGACCGCTTATAAAGGCAAAACCGTAATTTGTCCAAAAAGGGGCATTAAAGACATGGATTATGAAATTAGAGGCCAAAATACAATTTTAGGAAATCAGAATACAAATAGTTAAAAGTGAAAGGCTAAAATGATAAATAACATAAACCTTAATTATAAAGAGATGTGGGGAGACCAAAAATGCATTTTTGGTCTCCAAACAAGGTAAACTTTAATGGGAAGGAGAGGAAGAGAGAGGAGAAGAAGAGGAAGGAGAAGAAGAGGAAGAAGGAGACTGCCAAGGTATGGATGCTTGACTTGGTATGAATTCTTGTATGGAATTCTCTCAAGTTTTATGAAGGTCCATGCACTCAGATGGCTAGGGGAGTCGCCTCAAAACCTACGGGGTCATAGATTACATCATAACCAAAGTTTTCTGAGTGGTTGCTAAAATTCTAAATGGCACAAAGATCAAGTATGAAATCCTTATTTTGAGGGAGGGATTCATGGTAATCGTGTTAGGCTTACAACAAACCCTAAGTAACCTTTATAATTGGTTTACGATGGGTTATAACTCATAATATGCGAAAGTTTTTGTGAGGTGCATTCATGATAGGTTTTTTGATCTATGGATGAAAGTGCATGAGAAATGGAGAAAATACACATTCTGGGCATTTTCAGTGACATGTACCGGTACACCTTGAACATGTACCCTGCATCTTTGGGTTCCCCGTCATTTGTTAACATGTACCTACATGTTAGATATGTACCTAAGATAATTTCGCTCCGGTTTTCCTATTATGACCAGTTTTCGTATTTTAGCCATAACTTACTCATTTCTTATCCGATTTGAGTGATTCAAGTGGCTAATTAAAATAGACTTCAAGGAGAATCAAATATAAAGAAATAGAAATCTTTAAATTATGATTCTAGGTGGCCCAAAAAATTCACTCAAAGTGGGGCCATGTGCAAGCCAATTCGACGCCTTGAACATAGAGCAATCCGGTTGTTTCTGACGTAACTTGAGTTTCGGTGCTCAGAATTGGGTGATTCTAGTTGGAATAGAACCCTTAGCACCTTAGCTTTAAAAAGAGTACAAAGTGATAGTGCCAAATATGAAGTAAGACCCTGGAAAAGTGAGTATTTCAAACTGTCCCTCTGGTAAAATTGGTAAAATGATTAGTTGGCATGAAAGTGCCATAACTTTAGTTTGGATGATCCGATTGGATTGATTCCAATTCCTGGGTAAAGTAGATTCAGAAGAATAAGAATTTACATGAATAAGGTGTGATTACATGCTCATCATACTTTACCAGTATATGAAATACGATCTGTCATGAACACATAATGTGGCTAAGAATGCCCTATAAGACAGTAAGTTACTGAAATCATATAATTGTAAAATTATCTAAAACCAGTTATTAAATGACACCGCACTCTATCCCACCCGCCTCCCGATTAGTGCTCCAAGACTTCTCGATTAGTACTTCTAAGATTCTCGACAGTACCTCCCAGACTCGACAAGGTCCAAGACTCGACAAGACTTCTATCTCGATTAGTGCCACGACACTCCCGTCTCCGTTATGCCACTATGACTCTCGTCCTATTAAGTGCTACGACACTCTGCCAAGATTTGGAAATCCTACTTGTGCCACGCAAGACTGGCATCGCATAAGATCTTCTGATACTTATCAGACTGCGGTTCATACTTTTATAGTTAATCGGTCTAGGTATTCTAATAGTTATATGATAATAACTTGAACAATGAATAAGAGGAAACAAAGGTGTATTGTTCTGATCTGTAATACCTACGGGTATTTCTGAATAAAATAAGCTCTGTAACTCCTGCGGGAGTCTCGAATAAACATAAATATAAGCCTGTTATATACATCAGCACTGGTATAAGACTATGATAAGAATGCTTGCAATTTCTGATATCTGTTATTGTTATATGATAAACATGAATGTGTACATGTATATTATATATGTTTCCCACTAAGCGTAAAGCTTAGCACGGGTTTTTAATCCGTGTAGGTACAGGAGAAGATGTCCGAGAACTTCCGCATTCTTCAAGGCCAACACACGAGTAGGGGTCATCACTGTAGGTTCCGCACTTTGATCAAGAATTGTAATGGCATAGTTTTGAATATGTAAATCGACTCCTGGTGATCGTATATGTGTGACACTCGTAAACACCACTACTGGGTGGTAGTTTTATTTGGACTCTTTTGTATATGATGTTGAGATATTATAAGACTTGGATATACCAATGTCTAATTAAGGAGGTAAAGAGTCCCAGTATATGTTCTCGCACCTCGAACTCTGCCTCGCATCCGCCTAATCAGCCTGCCTGAATCTAGTGTGACAAGTTGGTATCGCAGCCTAGGTTTAGGCGTTTTGGAAAGAGTCTAAGATTATCATACCTACATAGAATGTGTCGCCTAATGCGATGTCCTTGTTCGTTTATTATCTAGAATGGATCCACCTCGAAGTCAGATGAACAATGAAAAGCGCCAACTTTTCGATCCATCTCGCTTCTCGTCCATTCCAGCCAATATAATGAATGTTTAACTAACGCGATGTTCTCAAAGATGGTGGCGTGTTCTGGATCGATCACCGCGAATCCATGATACGCATAACAAAGCAATGATAGCAAACCTACGTATGCCAGCGGCGGAAAAGAACCCGGCAGCCAGTTTGGCCGAAAACTCAGTGGTGCCTTAGATGAAACGAATGTCCCGTGGACTAAAAGGTCATATGTGTAATATCGCCGCAGCGTGCGTACCATGATTGGAAAGCGGAAGTTGGTTTTGAGAAACTAATCCCCGCATCCATTACATGGGACTACTTCTCGTCACCGAGCTTCATCAATGGCGTATGTCACCGATGATTACAAGGAGTCAAATGGAAGAAATTCTAACTCTAAGACAAGGGAAAATGACAAGAGGTCGAATATGAGAAAGAATTCAATTACTTCAAGAAATATGCAATCTAATCCGTTCTACGGAAAAATTCAGATGGGATAAGCCAGGAGGGCCTAATAGTCTATCAAAAGGTACTCACTTCTGGCCGTTACTGCTATAATCTATCAATTTTTATCACGCGCTGCGCTTATAAAATCGGTAGAAATCTCAAATGAAGAGTCAAGAAAGAAAGAAAGAGAAAGTTCTCAAGATGTGGGTTCCTCTTCGAAAAAGACCTAGAGAGTCACGTTGATTCAAGACGAGGTCAAGCTATTAAGGTAGAGACAAGGACCTACCATGACACAAAGTTCCGGTCGAGGCATCTCAATCGGACAAGAGGAAAAGCATGTATGTCCACATTGCCACAATTATCATAGTGGTATTTGTAGATGAGTAACTGGGGGTTGTTTCCGATGTGGGAGTACAGAGCACGTGATAGCCAACTGTTCGCGAGGATTGGGAAGTTCTAGAAATCCTCAAGGAAGTGGTAGAGGAGGGTTAAATGTACCTCCATGCACTCCTCGTAGCAGGGTAGAGGACGGTTACTAGCAAGGTGAGGTAATGCTTCAGAGACTCGTGAATCGTCCCGCACATGTACCCCAAAGACGCTTATGCGATGAGAGCTCGCGGAAGATCCGAACATACCGAGGGTTATCATGTACATTCACTCTCGATATCACTTCCAGATGCTTAATTGATCTCTAAGCCACATTCATATATATGCATGGAAACAAATGAGCGATAAACTACTCAGAGTAGTCGTTAGATTATGACTTGCTTGTTACAAGTCCTCTCAAGCACAAAGGCTAGAGTCAACCGTGTATAAGAATTGTGCCCTAATGGTTCATGATAGGGAATTCTCGGTTGATCTAATTGCTTTGCCTTTTCATGAGTTTGATCTGATCTTGGGAATGGATTGGTTATCCAAACATTGGGCCATAGTTGACTGTGATAAGAAAATAGTCTTGCTTAAATGTCTTGACCTGTCAGAAGTAACCATACAGGGTATCCGATTCAATCGCCGAAATTATGTCGCCATGAAAGTCCGACGCTCGAGAAAAGGCTGTGAAGCCTTTTGGCTTTGATTCGACTCCAAAAGAGAGCAAGTAAATTTAGAAAATATTCCCCGTGATTGTGGAGTTCCTCGATGTGTTTCAAGAGTTACCCGAGTAACTTGAACGAAGTAGATCATCGAAGTTGTACAGGAACGACTTATTTCGAGGACACCTTACTCGAATGGCTCCAACTGAACTGAAAGAGTTGAAGACTCAACTACAGGAGCTATTGATATGGCTCTCATCCGACTCAGTGTTTCACCTGGGTGCTACGGCATTTGTTAAAAGAAAGATGACACTCTTCTGGATGTGCATTGACTACCGACAAATAAACAAAGCAATGCTTAAGAATAAGTAATTGCCAAGAATAGAAGATTTGTTTGATCAATTGAGAGGAGCAAGTGTCTTCGAAGATAGACTTGGCGACGGATATTATTAACTCCAAGAGGTCGATGTCCCAAATGTTTTCGCAACCTGCTATGGCCACTATGAGCTTCGGGTCATGCCATTGGTCGACTAATGCTCCACCAGATTACGGATCGATGAATAGGGTTTTCCGCCCTATTTGGATCTATTTGTTGTGGTATTTATTACGACATCCTGGTGTATTCTAAAGATGCACGTGAACACGAACACCATTCGAGGATAATGTTGCAAACTTTCGAGAGAATCACTTGTTTGCCAAGTTAAGTAAATGTGATTTCGCTTAAGGAAGTGTCATTCCTAGGTCATATTGTATCCGGCAGAGGGTATTAGAGGGACCCAAGAAAAATCGGCCACTCAGATTGGAACCTCCTCAATGTAACCGAGGTGAGAATTTTCGCTTAGCAGGTTATTATCGAGATTTGCATGGCTTTCGCTTATAAAGATCCTCGCTATAAGATTACTCCGGAAGAGAGTGAAGTTTGAGGGATGATAAGTGCCAATCCGCTTTGAAAGATTAAAAGAAATACCGATTGAAGCACCGTTGTTGATTCAAATTTTTAATGGTAGGGATTACACAAAGATACAATGATGCTTCGAGATAGGTTTGGGATGTATTAATGCAGATGGGAAAGTGGTGGCTTATGCTTCCGTGCAATTGAAGCCGTATGAGCAAAACTATACTCATGATTTGGAGTTAGCAACAGAGTGTTTGCTTAAAAATTCGCGACACTATTTATATGGAGAAAATGTAGAATTTTCACTGATCATAAGAGTCTCAAATATTTGCTAACCCAAAAGATTTGAACTTGAGGCAACGTCTGGTTGGAATTATTAAAAGACTATGATCGTATAATTGATTACCACCCTGAAAGCAAATGTAAAGGGCGTGATGCCTTGAGTAGGAAAATGATTTATGCTCGACCTTGAAAGATTATGATCGAGATTCTGTAATCATGGAGCTCATGGTCTAATTGAATGATAACGGATTAAAACAAATGATAGTGAATGCTCGTAAAAATGATAAGTTACAAGAATTGGCTCACTGGGTCAAGATCGAGACAAGAATCGATTTTGCCATAGGTGGAAGTGGAGGTTTGTTGTACAAGAACAGATTATGTGTACCGAATGATATGGAATTGAAAAAGAAGATATTATATGAAGGCCATAATACTGTTTTCACCATGCATCCTGGAAGAAAGAAAATGTACCAGGATATGAAACAGTCTTGCTGGTGGTAAGGAATGAAAAAGGACATTTCTGAGTATGTGGCTAAGTGTCTGACGTGTCAGCAAGTAAAAGCTGAACACCAAGTACCATCCGGCGATTAATCCCCTTCCAATTCCTCAATGGAAGTGGGATAACATAACTATGGATTTCGCATCCGCTTTCTCACCCAAAGAAACATGACGCACCGTATTAGTGATGACCGACCAAGTCCGCTTCACTTCCTGGTCGATTTGACTCGACTACTCCATGGATCAAGCAATGACCTCGAGTGAATGAAATTGTCATATTACATGGCATTCCTGTATCGATAGTGTCCGACCGCGATCCCTGGCCACGCCAAGGTTTCGGGAAAGAGTTACGCCGATTTGGTACAAGATTGAATTTTAGTACACCTTTCTATCCACAAATGTACGGATAGCCGAAAGAGGATTCGTATTAGAAGATATGCTTCGGCCGTGTACTAGATTTTCCGTAGAGTCGATAGGCACATTCCACTCATGGAATTTGCCTATAACAACAGTTATCAAGCCAGCATTGGTATGGCCCCGTATGAAGCTCTCCGTATGGAAGACGATGTAGACTCCTATGTGTCGACAGACGAACGAGCATAAGATTATCGTCCCGAATTAGTAAAAGACACTAAGAAAAATTCAGATTATTCACAGAGATTAAAAGTCGCCCGTGATAGACAAAGGTCTATAAATTTGAAGAGAAAGATATATGAAGCTCCGAGACAAAGTGCTTTTAAAAGCATCTCCGTGGAAAAAGATACTCGCTTTGGAAGAAAAGGGAAACTAAGTCCACGATTCATTGGGCCTTACGAGATTTTAGAAAGAGTTGGACCAGTAGCGTATCGTTTGGCACTCCATCCGGTTAGCCAAATTACATGATGTATTCCATGTGTCTATGCTTCGGAGATATCATATGACCCATCAGACTTATTACCGCTCAAGATATAAGTACAAGAAGATTTCACTTGGATGAAGAGTCGAAGCTATTCTAGATCGTGGAAATAAGATAGTTACTTTAAACAAGCAAGTCCTAATCGGCAAAAGTGTCGGCAACATCACTGCATGGAAGAAGTGACATGGGAACCAGACCCACAATGAGGGTAGCGCACCTCAAATTTCTGGGGCTCGTGCACTGAGGACGAAATTTATTTTAAGGGGGAGAATTGTAACACCCCGAAATATACCCCAGTTGTTTTCAACATGTTAGGGTATTATGTCAGCATAAATTGAAATTTTCGTAAAGTAACTGTGGAAATATAGAGATTTATAAAACCCGGAAATTTGACCAGTTATAAAGGCAAAACCGTAATTTGTCCAAAAAGGGGCATCAAAGACATGGATTATGAAATTAGAGGCCAAAATATAATTTTAGGAAATCGGAATACAAATAGTTAAAAGTGAAAGGCTAAAATGATAAATAACATAAACCTTAATATAAAGAGATGTGGGAAGACCAAAAATGCATTTTTGGTCTCCAAACAAGGTAGCTTACGGGAAGGAGAGGAAGAGGGAGGAGAAGAAAAGGAAGGAGAAGAAGAGGAAGAAGGAGATCAAGCCAAGGTATGGATGCTTGACTTTGGTATGAATTTTGTATGGAATTCTCAAGTTTTATGTGAAGGTCCATGCACTTGTATGGCTAGGAGCTTGCCCCAAACCTATGGTTGTTAGGATTACATCATAACCAAAGTTTTCTTTGAAAGTAGGTTGCTAAAAATCTAAATGGCACAAGACGATGCCGAAATCCTTATTTTGAGGAGGGATCTTCATGGTAATCGTGTTAGGGTTTACAACAAACCCTAAGTAACTCTTTATAATTTGTTTATGTATGGGTTATAACCTATAATATAGTTGTTTGGGAGGTATTCATGATAAAGTTTTGATCTATGGATGAAAGTATGAGAAATGGGAGAAAATATACACTGGGCATTTTTGCGACATGTATCGGGTACACCTGAACATGTACCAGCACTTGAACATGTACCGCACCTTGGGCCTGGGTCATTTTGCCAACATGTACCAAGACATGTTAGACATGTACCTAGCACACCCGCTCCGGTTTTCCTATTCTCGACCTGGGCCAGATTTTAGCCATAACTTACTCATTTCTATCCGATTTGAGTGATTCAAGTGATAATTAAAATAGACTTCATGAAAATCAAACATCAAAATAGAAATCTTCTTCAAATTATGATCTCTAGGTGGCCCAAAAAATTCACTAAAGTGGCCATGTGCAAGCCAATTCCCCGCATCAATCTTGAACATAGAGTAACCGGTCGCTTTCTTGACGTAACTTGAGTTTCTGTTCGACCAAGTGATTCCAGTTGGAATAGAACCTTAGCACCTTAGCTTAAAAAGAGTACACAAAGTGATAGTGCCAAATATGAAGTAAGACCCTCGAAAGTGAGTATTTAAACTCGTCTCCTGCAAATTCCAGAAATGACTAGTTGGCATGAAAATGCCATAACTTTGGGCTGATGATCCGATTGATCTATTCCACTCCTGTGCAAAAGCAGATCCATGTGTTAATGAAGAATACATGAATACAAGGTGATTACATGCTCATCATACTTACCAAGATATGAAATAATGACCGTCATGAACACATAATGTGGCTAAGAATGCCCTATGTGCACAAGAAGTTATCAAATCATATAATCAGAAATTACCTAAGACAAGTTATTAAATGACACCGCACTCCTATCCTGATTAGTGCTTTCTGCACTCCGATTAGGGTGTCTTCAAGACTTTTGATTAGTACTTCGTGATTCTCATTAGTGCTTTTCTGGCACTCAATAAGATTTCCTAAGATTCTCGACAGTACTTCTGGCATTCGACAAGGTTCCTAAGACTCGATTAAGACTTCTAAGATTTTGATTAGTGCCAGTACACTCCCGTCCTGCTATGCTACGGCATTGCCTTGTTAAGTGCTACTAAGACTCTCGTCCCGACAGTGCTACTAAGACTGCTCAAGACTTTGAAATCCCCGCTTTGTGCTACAAAGACTCCAGATTGTATAAGATCTTCTGGATACTTATCGTGTCAGGTCTTTACACTTTTATTAACACTGGTCTAGGTATTCTAATATTTATATGATAATAACCTGAACAATAAATAAGAGGAAACAAAGGTGTATTGTTCTGATCTGTAATACCTACGGGTATTTCTGAATAAAATAAGCTCTATAACTCCTGCGGGAGTCTCGAATAGACATAAATATAAGCCTGTCATATACATTTGCACTGGTATAAGACTATGATAAGAATGCTTGCAATTTCTCATATCTGTTATTGTTATATGATAAACATGAATGTGTACATGCATATTATATATGTTTCCCACTAAGCGCAGTTTAGCACGGTTTTAACTGCAGTACGTGAGAAGACGTCCGAGAACTTCCGCATTCTTCAAGGCCAACACACGAAAGTAAAAATAATACCGTAGTTCCGCACTGATCAAGAATTGTAATGGTATGCTTTTGAATACAAATGGACCCAAGATCGATATGTGTGACATCGTAAACACCACACGTGGTAGTTTTATTTGGACTTTGTATATGATGTCGATATTATAAGACTCGATATACCAATGTCTAATTACAGTAAAGTCCCAAGATATGTTCTTGCACCTCGAACTTGGCTCGAATCCGCTAATCTGCCTGGGTGTGACACTAATGTCCGACCACGTATAGAAAATGTGACATGTATGAAGTCTGAACATTTGATCCTATAAAAGCGGTCCGAACGCCCGACATGCTAAGACGGTCCGAACGTCTGATCTGGCTAGTGAATGTGATGCGATGAAGTCCGAACATCTCGATCCATATAAGGCTTAAGTTTAAACGCCGATATGTCAAGATCTAAGTCTCGAACATTTGATTTGGCTGTATAGCGAATATGATGTAGATGAAGTCCGAACATCCGATTCATAGCTACGGTCCGAACGCCCGATATGCGTATGACGGCGTCCGAACGTCTGACGAAGGAGCTAGCGAATGTGATGTAGATAAAGTCCGAACATCTCGATCCAGCAAGGCGGTCCGAACGCCCGATCCATAAAGGCGGCTGGGGAGGGGTATGCCCTAGTATGACATCCAACAGAAACATGATGAAGTCAAAAAATGTCATAACAATGGCTCATATCCTCGATAAGAGCTATCCGGACAAATCGACCACCTCCAAACGATCCCGAAAGATAAGGAATATGCCCCAGTGTGGCATTTATTAAAAAATGATAAAATCCCAAAATTTCATAACAAGACTCATCCTCTTGATAACAATTGTATGCACAAGCAAACAAATCCTGATGATCCTAGCGACTAAGGGTTGTGCCCAAGTATGACATGTATGCCATCTAAAAGAGATGTGATGAAACCCCCAAATATCAAAATATGGCTCAACATCTCAGCAAGAATCTGTCTACACAAACAAACACATCCAAATGATCCCGACATAGGGTATGCCCACATTATGCTGAGAACTGGGCCTAAATCTATGCATCCCCAATAACAAAAGGTAACTCTGGGTCATCTAGGAACTCGTAACTAGAACTGATCCCAACGCTAGTAAGGCATCTCGGAAAAAAACATAATATCGTCCGATATCGACCAAGTCTCAATACCTATCAAATGCCACTAAGAAAACATTAAATCCCATGGTGTTAGGGGTGGTTCCAAGGACATGGACCATAATGTAGGCTAGGGTGATAAGGTAAAAGAAATGAAGTGGAAATCCAGCTCAAAACACCCAATGATCAACCATGTCTTGTGTGTGAATGCCACACAGAACATGAGCCATGGACACAAGAACATCCAATGGAAGGTTAATATTAACATGTGATGTAAAAAGTGTAACATGTGGTGAGATAGGAAGAGGGAAAGGATGTGGAGGAAACATCAAACTAAACTTCAATAAACATATAGGTGATAAATGGGAAATGAGAGGCACGGAAGTCACAAGATAGGACAGGATGGAAAACTAGGATATACATAACCCACCTAAACATCTACAGAATGTCTTGATAATGACGATGAATACGACACCGACCAGAGCCCAGAGAGGATCTGGCCATCTCATATACCATTAATAAAAACTTCAAAGTACATGATACTAGATCTCGAGAAACCCATACATACGAACTCCTGGCTGGGCATACATGTACACTGTGTTACAATGATCCTCATAAATCAACATACGAACTCAAGGAATACTTATATTGAATACATACACGTGCGCATTTAGTTATATAATTATTATTTTCTTTTTATTTTTTATTTTATTTTTTGCACATAGACTGAATAAAATAATGAGAGACAAACCAATATGGCAATAAATGAACATATCTCCAAGCACGAAGGTACAATAAAACAACTCCAATGAAATGACATAAGCCTACTTCCAACTAAAAGTCTAACAAATGTCTATGAAATGAGTGAAGGATGACATGACAAACCCCATGTAATAAAATGGAGTAGATCACCAATCAAGTGGGAAAGAATGAGAGAAATCCAGGTTTATATAGGAAGAAAGTGGTGAAAAACATAGAAACTATGAAATGGAGTTTTATATAATGAAGAATGCAGTTAATAGAGATATGTCAATGTGTCTATAACTCAAAAGATCCATAAACTAAGGCATCCACAATACTCAGAGGACCAATTCCTAGGTATGAAAAGGTGCTGTGGCTATAAGAGAAAAAAATAGGCTAAAATGCCCGTGTGAGGCTCAATGGGCTAGCAATAGTAAAAAAATGTGAGTAACAAGTGATAAGTTATATGGCTAACCGAAATGATGGCCACCCATCTTGCGACCAAGGTCTCAAACGTAAAACTTTTTTAGTTGATTCACATTGGTTGGCTCTGAGAATTGGTTTCCATCTAAGTCCATCAACCATGCAGCTCCCTCTAGGGTCAACTCTCTAATAATGTAAGGTCCGCTCCAATTGGGTCTAAGCTTCCCTCTAGGGTCGGTGACTAATCCTTTGAGGACTCTCAAAACCAAATCGCCTCGTTGCAGTGGCCTAGGTCAATCCGATTTTTGAAAGCCCGAGTCATCTTCCTTTGGTGTTCACATGGCTTCAACAACTCTCAATCTCCTCTCATCTAATGCAAGGTCATCAAACCATGACCGAACTCCACTCGCCTCCAAATTTGCTACTCTAGGGCTATTCTCAAGGATCCCATCTCTATCTCAATGGGCAAAACTGCCTCCATGCCATAAACTAGAGAGTGAGGTGTGGCTTCTGTAGAAGTGTGGAAGGAGGTGCGATACACCCATAATGTGAAAGGAAGCTTCTAATTTTTCGCCCTCGAGAAGTCTCAATCATCTCGTATAGAACCCCTAATATTCTTATTCGCATTTCATCGCCCCATTTGTCTACGGCCCATAATGACGATCTATGATGCTAGATGCCATATCTTTGTAATAAAGTGTCTACCTCACCCCTGAAATGCACAGCTCTATCCGATATCAACTCGTGAGGAACCCCATATCTGTAGATAGTGTGCGATCTGATAAAGGTGGCGACCTTGACCGCATTTAGATTGCATAAGAAGTGGCCTCTACCCACTTCGTGAAATAATCAACAGTGACTAGAATGAACTCATGACCACTAGAAGACTTCAAGCAAATCTTCCCACACATCTATGCCCCATAATGAAAATCCGGCCAAGGTGGAGGTCAATGCACGCAACTCTAATTCCGGTGGAACGGGTATGAGATCCTTGGGCCGCATTTGACACTCTATACATCTCTCGAACAACCGACAAATAATCCGTCCCATGGTCAACCAAAATAGCCAATCCTCATAATTCACGAGCCAACATATGTCCTACGTGGGCCTATAAACTTCATGACCACTATCGCTTCATACGACCTCGAATCTAAGCACAATAATAACACACCTTTAGCTGTACGTCTATAGAGTCTCTCCATGTATCACAAAGCGGGTGGCCAACTTCCTCAAAGCTCTCTTGTCCTTGGCCCTCACGGCCTCAGGGTATGTGCCATATCTAAGAAACTGATAAATATCATGATACCACGGCTGACCATCATCAAACCCTGACTTTTCAATTAAGCAACAATAAGCAAGAACACTTCTAGTCTCAACTAGCAGGGGATGAACTACCACACCTTCAGGAATGTCAATCATGGAAGCCAGCAGCCGCAGCATCGGCGAACTCCGATCCCGCACTTCCAGGCAGGTATATAGCTCAAGTAGTCAAATCCCTACTAAGAACTCTACATAAGCATGATATGGCCTAAGCTTCACATCTCCCGGGTCTTCCAATCACCATGGACTGCTCTAATCACTAGATTAGAATCAATCGAATATCTTCATCTTTCTAACCCAGCTGCGCCTCAACCCAAGAATACATGCCCCATACTCAACAATTTTGTCGTGGCCGGATAACGATCCGCAGCACAAACGAACTCTGATCTCAGATATGATCACGGCGCGGAGAAATCAATAGAACACCTATCCCATATCCAGAATGGTTAGCTGCACCATCAAAGTACATGCGCTAACCAGACAAACTAGTCACCCCTGCAATCTCCTCATCCAGAAAATCATTATTAATCACTCTACTGTCGGTAACCGGAAGTGAGGCCAAGTGATCTGTTAACACACTCCCTTTTATAGACTTTTGAGTGACATACTGAATATCAAACTTTGTCAAGAGTACAAGCCATCTCATAAGTCTGCTCGTCAAAACTGGTATGTCAAACAGATATCTCAAAGGATCTAACTCCGAGTGGCCTAAACCAAAGCTAAGTAGAAGCGCTCAATCATAATGTACCTCATCTCATACTCCAACATTCTCTTACTCATATAATAAATAGTCATTTCCTACCTAATCACTGTCGGGCTAGCATGCACCTTGTTTAAGATCCGAAACCGACAACATAACAAGAGAGGTCAGTTTAGCATGGGAGGTACCAAAACAGAGGGGAAAGCAAATATCTTCTAATCCGTCTAAACGCCTAGTCAGCATTGGATCATCTAAACCTTAGGTTGTTTCTTCCTCGGTCGGAAGATAGGCTCAAGGCATTTGTCGCCTAACAACAAACCTGCTAATATATCAGAACCTACCCAAGAAAACCCGATCTCGGGGCCTTGGCCTCGTGGTGGAGAGATATGTCAAGGATAGCCTGATCTTATCATGATCCGCCTCAATACCTCTCTCACTAATCATAGCCCAAGAGCTTCCTTGTCACCCAAAGTGCACTTAGGATTAAGTCTCAATCTTTTCCTTTTTTAAAGCATTTAATCCTCTCGAAAAAGCGCCTAGAGTCGCCCAGTTGATCTCGCCCTATCACTGTGGACTTCAATCATATCATCTACATAGAATCTCAACATCCTGCATCATGTCATGAAACAAAGGTAGTAGTCGCCTCGACAGTAGCACCAGTTTCTTCAAACACCCAAACGGCATGACTCTATAATAGTAGGTGCCCCACTCAGTGATGAAAGATGTCTTCTCCCTGTCCTCGGGAGCCATCATAATCTGATTATAACAAGAGAATCCATCCATAAAAGACAACATCGCATGCCCTGCAGTACTATTAACCATCATGTCAATATGTGGGAGAAATCATCCTCTGGGCTGGCCTTGCCGAGATTTAAAGTCCACACAAATCTTCCAACCTTGCCAGCCCTTTTGGGAACAGGATCTACATTACAGCCACTCGAGGTACTAGACCACCGATATGAAGCCAACACTGTTGCCAATCTCCCTCCTTCACCTCGTGAACTCCATCGAGGGTGTAATCGCCTAATTTTTGCTTAACCGGTCCAGTATGTGGCACAAGAGGTAGATGATGTCGAATCCATAGAAGGGGTCGCGAGGGCCCGCATGTCCTCATATGACCACACAAAAACATCCAAGTATGATCTGAGTAACCTGAGCAAACTATCCCTCTCATTTGCAAACAAAGTGGTACCGATCCTCATCTCTCTAGGTTGGTCTGTTGTACCAAGGTCAATTGTCTCAAGGTCATCAAAAGGAGGTGAAACTCGCTCATCAGTGAAGCTATGATCGAAGTCAGACCGGTAGTTATCATCAAAATCAGGCTGCAAAGGCTCATCATCAATATCATGAATCTGTGATGTGGGTGAATGAGGTGCACATGCATCAATATCATCAATAAAAGCAATAGGTGAATACTCGAAAATGCTCAAATCCATAGATGAAAACGCAAGTACATCATCGAAACGTGAGACAAATCCCGACAAAACATCAAAAGAAAGTGGTGGGTCCATAACGTCGGACTCTCCCACAACATGTCCTAGAATATCAGGAGATGCAATATCATCAATAACATCGTCCGTAATCGCATCATCATCTGGAGCAAGAGGAGCATCCTCATCATCTCTCAAAGCAAGCACATGAAAATAACTATGTGATCCGCCCTAGCCGACTAATAACCATCCGGAAAGCCTCATCATAATCACGACGACATAACCCCATAATACCCTCCCATAATCGCCATTCATCAAGAAAGCACATAGTAAGCACACTAGACCGCCCAGGGGAAGGAGGAACAATCAAGGTGGGTAAAGCGCAAGAGCCCCTCCATGGCAACCGGTTATGAAGAAAGATGATGCGCCTCAACATGCCGATAATGAGGCTCATCAATCGATCCATCTGGGATGCACAATGGCTCAAGCCCTCACAAAATAGTTAGTCAACCTCAACAAAGAAGGACGAAGAGGATGGCCAAATGGAATGTGATGAAGTCGTAGATTTGACCCTTTCTCGGCGCACTGTGCCATGCATCGAAAAATCGCCTACTGTACAAATCCTAAAACCAAAGCGGTGTGGGTCGGGTCCAAACTCGTGATAAATTAGCTACGGCCATGTTGACGACGCCCTAAACCCAAATCAAGCATGTACGACATGCTCCTTATCATGTCCAAAACGACCATGCTGCTATGCTGATCAAATGACATGGGTACTGAATCTTTGACAAAATCCCTCAGCTCCACCATCTATATCTCATCAAAATCAAATCCAGTCATAAGCAAATCATCACCCCCATGACTAATCTCCAATATCGGCTCAAAAGTCAAATGTACCCCTCCTATAGATGAAATAATGATCACTTGACCATCATGAATGAACTTCACCTTCAAATGAAGGGAAGATGGGACTATGAATCCATGGGCGGCCTAAGAGTAGGTTAAAGGATACAGGGATCCTCAAAATCTGAAACAGAATGTGAAACCCCGAGAAAATCTAATTTTCTGAAAAAGGGTAAAACGGTAATTTCGGTCAAAATCCGGAATTTTTCTAGATTTTGGATGATGAAACGGACTTCACCGTTGGAAACGTCTGGCGAAATCTAACTACCACGTCGAATTTCGTCGAATTCCGAGACATTCAGAATTTCACGTTTTTCGAGGCACCGGGTGCCGTAAAACGGGTTTGAGAGACATGTGATGTGACAAAAGTCACTTACTACATGTACTTATGTGACATATGTTGCATGATTAGTGTCTAGTGAGAGGATGAAATGAATGGCTGAGATTGTGCCAAGTGTCAAAAATCAAGAAAATGGACAATGGGAATTAATGGAAAGTTTAATGATAATAAGACAAAATGCTAAATAGTCTTCTTCTTCATTATTTGAAAGCCAAAAACATGCAGGGGCTAAAAAAGGTGCAGAAAGTTGGGTTTTGAAATTCTAGAGAGAGAAAGTGTGTCTTCTCTTTAGATTTCCGGCGGTTCGGACAGTCGGTTATCGACGGAGCAAGAAGCAAAGTCGATCTACGCGACGAGGGCTACGTGTGGACACCGATTTGGTGGAGTTCCGACAACTCCAAGAGGTAGGGATCTTTTCCTACTCGTGTTATTCTTTGGCCAAGAGCCATGTAAATGGTTGGGGATGTTCCGAGGCTTGATTTAATGTGGTTTTCTAGCCTCAAAGTTTTTGAACCGAGTGGAGAAAATCCCCATTGTTGTGGTCGTGAACAGTGCCAACTTGAGGGTTTCACTATTCACGTGAATAGTGATGTGATTTTTGATGTGAATTTTTATGTTGTTGAGTGATTCAAAATGAATTGCTTGATTGGTTAATTGTAAATTATGTGAGCTAATTTCTTAAGTTAGTTGATCGAGAACCGAATATGAATTATGAGAATTAATTGTGTTAATGCATGCATGTAAATATATTAGCATGAATGACTTGGAATTGTGTGAGAATTAATATGTTAATGCATGTAATTAAATGTTAATATGATGTGGAATTATATAAAATATAATTTTGTGTAAGCCATTGAAATAATTGTAATTAGTCTAAGTGAGCTAATTTTGATATTATTGATGTGAATTAAATAACATATGACATGTATATAAATTTTGGTTAATATATGTGTAAATGATAGACGCATGTGTGTGGTTTGAGAATTAGTATTAATGTATTTCCATATAACTGTATAGTCCTAGAAAATTATGTGAGTGCATGGCATGAAAGAAAATAAAATGATGTTTCTTTCGCTGGCTTAGGCATGCGGAGGGAATCGGTGAGGACTCGAGACACGGGATTGGGTATGTAGACATTCAAGTAGGATCATATATTTTCTTGAGTGTGTGTTTATGTTGAATCATTGCATGTGCACTTAGGTGAGGAGTAACCCATGTAGGAGATTATCACTACTGGGCTTTGCTCACCCTGTCGAGGGATCACTATTTCAGGTACAGGGACTGTTCGAGAAGACTCTTTAGAGACCGATTTTTAGAAGAAAGCCGGGTTGTGGCTTTGATGTTTTGGTATTCATTTTGTATAACATGTAATAGAATTCTTAATTTTAATATATGTTTGAATTAAGAGTGACTTATTAACTCTTGAACCATGTAATATAGTTGGTTAGGATATTTTAATGAGTATTGATGTATGGGCCCACGTGGCCTTTTTTACTCATTTTAATTGCATATGGAATCTTGGCAGGTCTTTGTAAAACACAGGACAAAGGCTGCGTGATTGGGACAGGTTGTATCTCGGCAGAGCTCCTCGCACAAAGAAGACTCGCCCGATTTTGTGAGTGGTGTCGGGGCTACCATACATCCAATGAGCATTCCGCGGGCTGGATGGTTGTCAACGACCCCGAAATGGTGGGCGTCACACGTAAACCGAAACGACCGCCCAATCATTAGCTCGAGTCAAGGCGCTCCATCACTCCTCTACGAATACCATCAAGCTCACCGCTCAGGTAGATGGCTCAAAATCAGGCCCATATTCTGCAGCAATTGTAAAGGGTGCGGACATACATTTAGGCAAGATCCATTGGTCTAATAGGGATGATGGAACACGGCCACCTAAAACAACCATCCGATATATGCAAAGGTTGAGTGTGGTCTGAACCCTCCGGAGGTAAGTCATCCTTAGAGAAAACAACAATGCTACCGCTCACCAACCGTGGAGATATGTATCGCCCTCCGCTGATGTGGTCGGCTAACCTAAATCTGTCGTATCTCTAATCAAAGTTTCTTTATGGGGCGGTAAATGTGAAGTTAACAACCCTAAATAGAGATACGAGCATGTGTACCAAAGAGATGATCTCATCATCCTCTCTCATTGTCTCGTCTCTAGTAGTATCAAGATCTATGAGCCGAGATGGAACTGGAGGCTGCTGTCTGACCACTCTACCTCCTCTGATAACATACTAGATCTCTGGTGTATCAACTATCCCTCGGTGTGGAGTCAAAATAAAAGGAGTCTAAACACTATAACAAAGCAAAGTCACCGGGCCTCGTGCCGTGATCCAACCGGCAATGCCCAGACCGAAATGGACATGAGTGAATCCGCTGCTCAAAACACCTCATGAGAACCCCGTCATCGCCATAACCATCATCAAATGCTATGGGCTTCAGCCCTTGATCATCCCATGACAACATATGGATGCGATCCTGACCAGCGAAAATCAATGGAATGAATACCTCCTACCGGAAGAGGAACCCATGTAGAGTAAGCTGGAAGCAAGAACTAATGCTAGGTTGTCGAACCGCACAATACCTTGGTCAATCAAGTCCCAACAAAGGCGGTCTCAAAGCAAGCAGAATCGACATGTAGTATGTCCAGGGCCCTAATGATAAGCACAATGTGGTGTGGTCCATCCGAAATGAGGGGTGAACAACCTACCAGAATGGCCTTGGTACACGGACTAAACAATCTAGCAAATATCAATGTCCGTAAGACCTCACCCAAAGGCATTCCTAGTGGTAAAGTGTCCGGAAATGCCTAGGTCATGTGTAGAACTGCGGGGCACCGGAGGTCTAAGATGAGTAATAGGTAGTCTCTCCACAACCTGTGCAACGTAAAATAGGTGTGGTGGAGTATATGGAGCTGGTAACCTAAGCGTCAGGTGTATGTGATCTGTACACAAGAGGTTGCTAGAATCAACAAAATTTATAAAACCAAAATTCTCCTATCACTGTAGCACAGCTTATTGTAGTATAGTGGTTCTGGTGGTCAAACATTGACGGGTTTTCTTCATGTAAATGATCTACAATGGCTCAAAATGGTGAATTTCACTTTGGATTTTAAGGCTTGGTTAAACAAGGGCTGGAAATGTTTAGAACTAAAATAAACTGAACTAAAAAAATAGCGAAAAGAACTCCTTGAAGATCAATGATCGCTGAGTCTGCTGCAAATGAAAGGTCCCTGTCCTTTCTCCTCAAGGCCGTGAGGATGACATATAGTCATTTCCTAACCTGGATCTTCATTTGGCCATAAAAACTGAACCCTTATAATTTTTCCTTTTTAAAAATGGCATTTAATGAGCATAAATGCTCTTAGACATGCGAACACACCTCCTAAACTTATCCTATAGTAACTAATAGAGGGAAACTAACCGGATGTCAGTGGATCTAGCAATAAGCATCCACTGAACCCAAAAAGCTTGCTAAATACAAAGAATTGAAGGTATATTTAATGTAGTTTAACCTAAAGTGAGAGAGATAGAAGCATAAATGAACATAAATGCTTAGCATTTAAAAACTTGAGAACTGCTAGTTTACCCCGCCTCTAAAGCCCGCATCTCTCCTCTTCAAGGATGGTGGGGTTTACCAACCATCCTCAGCTGGCCATCCTCATGGTGCTCGCAAACAAGAAAGGAAGAAAATGAAAGAAAAAGGAAGAAGCGGGAAAACTTACTGCTACTTTGTATTTCCACCAAACGTCCACCAAAAATCAATTTCCCTCTCTACTGCCTGAGCTTATATAAAGCCTCATAAGAAAAAATACAAAAATAATCTCAATCACACTTATACATGAAGGGAAAATGGGAAAAAGGAGTAAAATGACAGGTAAAATACAGATAGTACCCTCGCACGGGCAATTGCCCCGCTTCGCTCTTCTTCGCCCTCTCGTCCCGCCTCCTCCTTCCTCTCGATTGACCAAATGCTGAGTTCGACTCGAATTCTTCGTGCTTGAATCGATTCAACAAATTTGTCATAAATAACTTGTAAAAACTATAAAATTAGCCATAAAATGCAATCATTAGAATAACTGGACCCAATGTGCAAATCATTAATCTCAAAGCTGATTAGTACACAAAAAGTACTCAAAACCTACAATAAATAGGACTCAAAATAGCACTTTTTGGGCACTAATCAGTATGGAAGGTTTATACTGAACTGAACTCTAGGCGTAGGAAGTCCTATGCGGCCGTATAGATGCATACTGAGGCCTGGGTGCCCCATGTTTAAAGGAACTAATGGCTCCTACCTCCCCTAGTCTATATGATCCAGATGGCTTCTTCCCCTTACTATCAGAAGAGGAAGAATTCGACCATAAACCGTGCGCCATACCATCCTCGATACCATACAATGCCTCTATCAAAGCTCTATAATCCATAATCTGTGACACCCATGTTGTCTAGCGAATCGGGCTGCAACCTCATGATCATGCTAATCAGTCTTTCTCCGATGGACGATCAATCATCTTAATAACCTTCTCCCTCCAATAGAGATGAACGATTTAGCTAGCCTCCCATGAGCCTCGTACTTGGCAGCCCTCAAGCTCTCTAGTGACATATATAGACAAGATTTAAAGAGAATCACTTGATAAACTCATGGGTAAGATCCTCCCAAGTCCGCCTGCGCGAAGCATCCAAGGTGGCAAACCTTGCCACACTGCTCAGTGACAAAGGGAACAACATGATCAACTAAGCCTCATCCAAACCCATACCCCTCATAAACTAACTATATATCCTCAAATGAGTACGTGGACATCCTCTGCTTGTATACCGCTCCATGTTAGGCATCCGAAATTTAGGCGGCAGTGGGGTCACAAGTGCACTATCAAATCCATCCCACACATCCATACCCTCTGCAACTCCCAACTTTCTAAGCATCTGCTCTACTCTTTGTATGCGATCACCAAGCACCGCCGAGAATCGAACTGAATAGTCGCATGTGGCCGGATCACCTCAAACCTTCCGACGATATCAGAGTGCCTCGAGGATAAAGTACGGCGCTTACTGAGCCATCGATGGAGGTAGAGGCAGAGGTGGTGCCTCATGTCAAACCGGTGTATCCTCCCCGTGATGAAAGTTGTGGGCTTGTCAGTTTATCAATCCTCCTCGACCGGCGCATGTAATCGTATCCCGAGCGCAAAGACAAGTGGGCAAAGAATCTCGCTCAATAACCACTCACGTGGATCCACACCGCTTGATATGACGCACGTACCTAATCTACCTCAACTCTAACCCATGAAGATGGTCCCAGTCCCGTGTCGAATCCCGAAAGTGTAATGTAAAAACAACAAAGTGGAGTCCATGTTGAACAAAAAAGAACGCTGCTATAATGAAACTGAAATAAGCAATCCATCACTATGCACAAAACCGCCCCACTGAAACTCAATACTCTGATCAATCTTTGTATACCCTAGAGAGGAAATCAAAATAGAGGAATCTGGATCCATATCATGACAAAACCGGCCTTGAAGGCTCACAGATGCACCCACGTGGTGGGATAGGAGTCCTAATCAAGAGGGATCTAAACTCAACCTAGAAGGTCAATGGTGGCTCCAAAAAGACAAGGGTAGGTAGTCTTTTAAAGGGGTCCCTAGCAGAAGCGATTGTACCCTCCAGTGGTACATAACCTCCTACACGTCTCCGAAGAGACGGGGCGCTTCCATGCAAGGTGGTCATCAACTCCACACATGCAATTCCTCGACATCCTAAGGGGCAGCTTATGGTAAAGTGATGAGTGCCTAAAACACTCATATTATACCCACTTCCGCTTTATGTTTTTTAGTTGATTTTACATTTAAATAAGAGCATTATAGCCCAATATCTGATTTCTGGAGTTTTTGTGAAGTGTAGGTGAAGAGGGTTGTTTTCGGGCAATTTGGAGCTGAACAGAAGAAGCAGGAGAAACACTGGCAGCAACGTTGCGACATCCCAACATTGCGACGCCTGGTCAACAGATGAAAGTCAACAAGTGACCCAATGTTGCGACGTCTCAATGTCGCAACGTTGCAACGTCGCGACGTCATCGTAATTTCTACCTCAACATCATAAAAAGCAAGGAGACCTAATTTCGAGGTATCGAAAAATGTGCGGACTGGAGCGAGAAAAGCAGAGCAACAATCACTCAAATCATTGGAGAAGACACTTTCTTTTTGTATTTCTTCTTTTCTGATAAACTCCTGATGATTTATAGATTGATCATGTGTATATTCAGTTCCAACATGTTCTAGATTTCTATATAGGCCTTATTAACCCGTCAAAATTGAATGGATTAAGGTTTAAACATATTATTCGGGCTTTATTTATGATTCGTGATCGATCGCCTCTATATCTGTGATTTAAATACATGGTAATGTCCGGCCAACATTGGCATGATCCGACTAGGTATCCGAGATCGAGATAAAGACCTAAAGATTCGACTAGAATAATTCTGCTAAAGAGATATCCCGATTCCAGACATTTAGGAGCTTTAACATTTAAGATTGGGGTATCGGCCTGTGGCAGTAGATGCACTCCAACCCCATCAAGTAGATAGTGGATATACTCCCGAGAGAGGGTACTCGTAGGCACGATCAATCTGGCCATCGAGAAGTCATTACTAGACTGAAAGAAGAATCTTGCGGTGCACACCATCAAAAAGGCAAGTGGAGACAAATCCTAGCCTTTACACGGCCAGAGCAATTATACAAGTTAATTTAGCTTATTTTTAATCACATTAATATGGGCTAGATAGAAATTCGCAGTTTAAGTCCGTATATATTATAAGAACAATTTCGTAGTCACGCATCTCCTCGCGGATCTATTATCCATACTTAAGTACACTATATTACTTGATACGATGCATGCACTTGCGCACATAGGTGTACACATTTTACACATCACGCTTTCGACCTATCAAGTTTTTGGCGCCGTTGCCGGGAGTGAGTTTTAGTGTTGATATTGAAAAAAAGTGCAATTATATATTACTCTGGAATTTTTCCTTTTTATTTTATTTTGACTTCAAAAGTGCTTGTAATTTGCCTCAAGGTTATGGTGATCGCAGATTAAGGTTATCGAGGCGCGGGCTGGTCAAGTTGAACTACACCCGTTTGATCCTGAATCGGAAAGAACCTTACACCGCTTAATGCAGAGAACAAAGAGAAGCACAACATAGAAATCTAGCAATTGCGCAGAATAAATGTAGAGCAAGATCATGGCTAAGATGCCCAGCCACAAGGGAAGTCACAATGTGGGAATAATGGTAGGAATCAGTGCCTGTGTCAGCTTATACAAATAGATGATCTATTCATGTTGCTAGAAGAGTTTGTCTTACCACCTATTGTTGTTCGGGATTTATCCTAAGACCACCTATTCAAACAACTTTGCGGTGAAGTCAATGACCTTATTGTGATGCTTCGTAACATCCCGTTCCACGGATCGCCAAATGAGAATTCAATATGCATCAATTAACGCCATCGAAGTATGTGACACAGTCAAGTATAATGGTGTAACTGAAGAGGCACTCAGATTGAGATTGTTCCTGCTCTCACTAGGTGATAGAGTTAAGCACTGGTTGACAAGTCAGCCACCGGATTCTATTACTTCATGGAACGACCTAGTGCAGAAGTTTCTGACAAAGTTCTTCCCGCCTGGGAAAATTGCACAGTTGGTGCAAGAGATCATTACCTTCGGACAACTAGAGGGAGAGAGTTTTGCAGAGGCATGAGATAGATTTCATGAATTGTTAAGGAAGTGCCCACTCCACAGGCTAACCAGATGGATGCAAGTCCATACTTTCTATAATGGTATGAGGAATGCGACTAGAACAGTGATTGATGCCTCGGCAGGAAGTGTGCTAATAAAGAAGACTACGGACCAAGCATAAGTAAAAATCTTGAGGATATCGCCACTAATACCAATCACAGGTCGTAGATAGGATTACACCTGAAGGTCAGGCGCATTGCATAACGCAGGTTCTCAACAATATGGTAACTCATGTCGCGTAACTTACTAAATAGCTTACTATGCAGCAAGGTACCGCGAATGCCATACAGACCAGCCTATGGGAGTTATGTGAATCCTGTGGGGGACAACACAACAGTATAGATTATTAATAGAGACATCAAACAGTAGAGCATGCCCAAGATAGTCAAGGTTAACTAATCGCCACAAAGAAGAGTGGTCGTGATAGGAGTAGTAACTATCATAACCAAAATCAAGGCTAAGGTCAATTCCTAATCAGACAACCAGGGCACCGTAGCCATGGGGCGGAGGAACAATCGCACTACGCCACCACCCCAGCGAGCGAACCACCCTCTAAGAAAAAGTGACTCGGGAATGCTCGCCTAATCACACTTCATACCACCTTATGAATGAGACAAAGCAAATATGAAAAAATCATGCCTCCCATTAAAAATCGTTTACGCTTGAGAACTTTAGAGGTACAAATGGCCAAATGGCTAGCTCAAGGACGGAAAGGCAACATGGTTCTTCACCAAGCAATTCAGAGGCAAACCTAAGAGGAGAAGGAAAGAATATCAAGAAGGCTAATACTCTAAGGAGCGGAGAGAGCTGAAATACGGGCAACAACCAACGGTAAGAGTAGAACCGAAAATTATGAGCAAGGTCAGGTCATCCAAAGATCCGATGCATGGGGAGCGCTCGAGTGATACGGTGATGGGCCAATGATAATAAAGTAAGGAAAGAGACCGAGAAACAAACAAGAACAAATGAACCCGTCGCTACCGATTCCTATCCTCAACCCGCTGAAGAAGGGTAAATAGAGAAGTAGCTCAGTTTTCTTGATATCTTCAAGAAACTACATATTAATATACCCTTTATGGAGGCATTAGAGAACATGCCAAGTTACGTGAAATTCATGAAAAAGATCTTGGCAAGTAAGAAGAAGTTGGAGGAATATGGGACCATCACCTTAACTGAGGAATGCAAAGGCCATCCCGCAAAGAAGCTTCTCCAAAAAACTTCAAGATCCGGGGTAGCTTTGCCATACCATTTCTCTATAGGAACCCGAGTACTTCCGGAAAAACCCTTCAGGACTTGGGAGCAAGCATCAACTTGATGCCACCTCGATGTTTAAAAGGCTAAGGTCAGAGAACCAAAATCGACCACAATCGCCAGAACCCGGGTCGATAGGTCCTACCAACACCCTCGGGGTCTAATTGAAAATGTCCTAGTAAAAGTGGGTAAATTCGTCCTTCCAGTAGACTTCATCATCTTGGACATGGAGGATGATGACTCTGTTCCTATCATACTTGGTAGACTCTTTGGCCACGACAAAGGTGCGAATCAATGTGCAAGAAGGTGAACTTAAATTGAGAGTCCAAGGAGATGAGGTCACTTTCCATGTATTCCAGCCCATGAAGCACCTAGATGATGATCCAAATGAAGATATCTCGAAACTTCCCCACACAGAGATCTTGCAAGGCGACGTGAAAACCTTTCGAGATAAACCGATTGATTCACAGAAAGACACCACCAGGGTCAAGGGCATGGAAGCAAAAATATTTCATCCCCTGAAAGTGTTGTTCTTGGGCACTATAGAGATGCACAAGATTCTCAGCTTCTAAAATCGTAACATTGATATGTGGTCATCGAAGCCAATCGATTAAACAAAGCACTACTTGGGAGGCAACCCAAGCTTTTTGATATCCTTCTTTTCATAGATTAATTTCGAGTGTTTTTAGTTTTTGGCATATTTCTCTGTCTCTCTTTCCGTAATCAGGATTTTATTTTGATTATCTATTTTCAGGACCCGAGAGAGCACTGGAAGCGGGGAGATAGCTCGAGAAGCCCATTCTAAGAGTGCAATGGGGTCAGAAAATCATTCAAGGGGTTTTCTCAAACCTAGAAAATTTTTGAAAATTTTCACTTGACTCCTTCTCCTCGGGCACTGTCATGATCGTCCCAACGTCAGGACGCGCTGAACTAATCTAGAAAATCAAGCTCATGCTCACGTTGCGACGTTGGATCCCAACGTCACGACGTAGTAATTCCTATAGGTAATAATTCATCAAAAGTGGCAGGGGGAGACAAATCCCTAGTCTTTACATGCAGAGTAATTCTACAAGTTAATTTAGCTTTATTTTTAATCACACACGTTAGATAGATAGAAATTCAGAGTTTAAGTCCAGATAATATTATAAGAACAATTTCAGTAGTCAACGCACTTCTCCCCGTGGATCGATATCCGTACTTAAGTACACTATATTACTTGATACTACGCGTGCACTTGCGCACATAAGCGTACACATTTTAAACATCACGTTTTTGACCTATCAATCAACGTCGCGACATTAGAAAATTAAAGATATCCCGATTCGAGTGTGACGATTAGGGTTTGAACATTTAAGCTGCTGAGTATCAATGGGCGTAGATGCACCCAACCCTATCAAGTAGATAGGCGGATAGTACCTCGTGAGAGAGTGGTAATTGCTCGTCTCGTGAAGATATAGACTAAACACCTCAATTTAAACACTTATACAAGAACCCAGCAACATAATTTTATTGTAGCTATGTCAAATTGACCGGAGTTTCTTAAAATTTAATAAACCGATTTAATGTTCCTCGAATTATGAATAGTTAACTCTATGACACTGCAAGTGCACAGGTCATACAAGTAGTAAAAATTGGATGTGAGTCCAGATATCATTCCCACAAAGATTGACTTGGATTCTCAAAATCAACTACCCCAACTACTCAAGATCCATACTATCTGGATCTCTATGTGACAATTTCTCAGCTTAACTAGAAAAATAATTGTTCTAGAGAATACATCTAAAAGTAAAAGAAAGTTGAATTTATGAATATAAAGAAAATAACAAAACAAAATATAATGGACTGAATCAATTCTTCAGAGAAATGAATTACTATCATCAAAGAAGCACTGTGAAACAATTTCAATTTCGCACCATCATGCATTGTTACTCGTTGCGGCCGATTTGGAATCGGCCCAAGATGCCTAACAATGCGGTTGGATTTCTCCATAATTCACTGACTAGAGGTCCCTGCTTCTCTCGAAGACAAGGGTCTAACCAGTTACTTGTGTTCTGCACAATCTTTACAAGATCTGGGTATTTTTCTTTCTCAATACTTCATACCCATTTCTAGATCATGGATTGTTGGCTCCCAAGCAAGTGTTGTCGTAAAATTTCTACAACTTGATTGATGACTCATCCTTTAAATCTAGTGGATATTTCCATTCCCTTGATTAGATCTCGGCTAACACAGGTTCAAGAGCTTTCCAACAGATTAAGGTGAAATCTCTGATTGTTTAAATTGATAATTATTCCCATCCAACATCAATTATGAGTGAACTGGGAATTTATCTAAGTGAACTCTCAGATCTCAATAGTTCTTCAATGGTAGTCTAACATACCCACCAATTGAATGCTCCAAACTCTTAGGAATCTCCATCTCTGTGTCACTCAGAGGGTTTCTTGAAAATTAGAGCAGGATACACACCTTGGGAGGGTATTCGATACTACTATTGGGAACATATCCATTCAATAACACATTAACCAAATAAATTCCAATCCAGGTGATTCTCTCTCTAATTCATGCAGAAAAGACTGTAGCTAACAATAAATCCAATATAGTGAAGTTGTGCTTCTTAATTATAGAATCACAATCTACAATGGAGTGTTGATCAAGAACATTCACTGTAGTTATAATTCCCTAGAAGAAACAAATTCCAAAATTTGTTTGAACTTCATTGATTCCAGGCCGTAATTAGAAAAGAGAATAAAAATTAAATTCAACTTTTACATTCTAACAGATTACTGGTTCAGATCCAGAAAAAGGAAAAAAAAGAAAGAAAAGAAAAAAATCTATTCTAAAATACACAATGAGTCTTCCTCCTCCTCCTCCCAGAAAATGGGTTCAAAAAAGAAACGGAAGTTGCCTTTACTAAAACTGTGTAAGCCTATTTATAACCTTCATAAATTGGGCCTGATTCCAAGGCTTCAATTGGATTTCCCTAAATTCAATGGCCTAGCTCACTGTTTTAGGTCACGACCTCAGAATCTTGTCGCAACGTAAAATCCTCGGTCCGGGGTTTGTCGTGTCGGTTAGACTCAAGAAACTAGCTGCGTACTCTCAATTTCTTGTAATTTGCAATTGCTTGAGTTACGACCGATGTTTTCGCTGTGACTATTTCTTCAAGGTAATTGATTAGTGGTCGCGACATGAATTCCTTGTCGTGAGTATGTTAGTTGTCATCTGTGAAAACCCTGTTGCGATATCATTTTCGTTTTCCAGAAATTGGTGTCGCGACCTCAATTTGATGTCGCGACCTCCTTCGCTTTATCAGATTCATGTCGCGAATTCTCTCTTCGATTCAATGTCGCGACCTCATTCGTTGTCACTTTCGCTTGGTCACCGCTTCCTCTTTTCATGTCATGACGCTATTTAGTCAGTTTCGAGCCTTCAAGAAGTTCACGACTAACTCATCGTCCGCTTATTCTTTCTCGTCACGCAAATTCCTTTGACCAGCGCGTACCTCTCGTCGCCGATCTTCAAAAGTATGTCGCGACTCTGATTGTTCTTCCTTGCAAAAATCTTGTCACGACTTCAAATCTACGGTCGCCACATCAGGCTTCATGCTGCTGCCTATATTGATCTCGGGTCGTACCGGCTTCGCCTTTGCCGCCACCGCGATTCTCGCGGTCGCGCGACCTTAATTCGATGTTTTCGCGACCTCATTTCTTTGTCAAGAATCGATTCTTGGTCATAACCTCTTTTTCTGCGCTGGCACCAAAATTGTTTGTCTTTTCATTGTCTTGTCGCCATACTAGGATTTAGGTCGCGACATCAATTTGTTTCTTCTCCTTGGCCAAATTCTGGCGTTTAATTAATTCCAAAATCAGCGTCGCACATCAATTTCTCCCCATTCTGTCACAACCTCACTTCTGACTTACAACAATTTCCCATCAATTCATCTTCTTTTTCTAGTCGCGACCTAGAAAGTGTCACGACCGAGAAAGGGCCCTTCTTACTTTGCTTTCTGGCTGAAGAACTCATACTTAGTCGCAACATGTTTTAACTGTTCAGCTCATTTTTATGTCGCGACATAAAATCCTAGTCGCGACCTTGATTGGAGTCTCTAACTTATATTGTTGTCGCAACCTTAAATTGCATGGTAGGGACCTTGTAAGTCCTTTCAACATTCCTTCCTGGTCGCGACATCAATTTTCTGTTGCGACCAACAATGTCTTCTTTTTGTGTCGCGACCTCAAAACGATGTCGCGACATAATCTCCCTTGAAGTTCCTTCTATCTTGGTTTCAAATCATTTTCTAATTGTCGCAACAACTTTTGTTGGGCTTGTTATCACTTCTAGTCGCACTCAATTTCATTGCGGATTCTTAAAACTCGTTATAAGTAACAATTACTTGTCACGACATCCATAATATGTTGCAACCATAATCGTCTTCTTTTTGTGTCGCGACCTCAAAACGGTGTCGCGACATAGAATCCTTACTTGAAGCCCTTTTTCTGTCTCAGCAACTTCTCCTCTTGCTTTAACAAATTTTTCATTCAAAGATAGCATGACTTCGGTCGCGACTCGATTCTCTATCTGCGAATTTTCACCCGGCCATCGGACTGCTTTCACTTTCCGATCTCGGCTGAATTTTCTATTGAGCAATAATTATGCAAAGAGAATTCAAATAGTATGATACTTTCTCTGATAAAACAAGCAATTACATTGTAAGAACAATCATAAAAATGGACTAAAAATTCAATGAGTTTTTAACTCATCGTGTGTACGTCGTAGGCATCGATCACCACATCGTAGAAGTCTTTAATAGACCTGAGCAGCAATTCTCAAAAAAATAATCTCATATCGTGCAGTAGTAATAAATCCCTATTCGTTACATGCAGTAATTTACAAGTTAATTTAGCTTTATTTTCTTTAATCGCCACACGTTAGTTAGATTGAAATTCAAAGTTTAAGTCCGTATAATATTATAAGAACAATTTCGCAGTCAACCCATCTCTCCCGTGTGATCGGGATATTCAGACAAGACACTTATATTACTGACACGGCGCATAATTCTGCGCACATAGGCATACACATTTACACATCATGTTCACCTAATATAAAGGCCTCACTACTCTCAATGCTCAGAATAACGGCGGTACAAAGGTATGTGGGCATCCGAAAACCTAAATGACATCTAAACCGTAGGTGCGCACACTCCGGTCACAAAAAGTATCCTGTAAAATCCAGCTCGGGGGTTATACAAGTCTTCTTGAAGATCTGACCGCAAGATCAATATGTCACCCACCTCCAAAAAATGCTCACAAACATGGATATAGCTCATCATCAGACCTACTCCTAGTCACAGCTCTAAGCCGAAAAGCAAGGAGCAACAAGTTCCAACATCAAACACAAAACCAAGAGACACAAATGACCGAGACTAAAGGTTTGGAGAGAAGGGGATACATGTGCACCCCACATAGACATGATACAATCATGCCGAGAAAGGTAGTCATGCAAATGCATACCATGCAAAGTGCAGGTATATCATCCATATCTACACATAATCTAAGTAAGAGTATAAGATGAACATGATGTGTATATAACAAACAATGAGAAACAAGTGACCTAACAAGATGAACAAAAGAATCGACTGACGAAGTCAACCAACCAATACTAATGATACAGCAATTAGACATATGAAAGATACAATCAACTAGTCAAAATTCTCAATGTGCTATACACAAAAAGCACAAAAGAAGTATCTATCAATCAACCAATCAAACTCCACATTTTCCCTAATTTGTATTCAAGTTGACCCTCACTATCCCCATCGAAGTCGCGATTTTGTGGACCCTACATTTTTGGCTATTATGTTCTTCCCACTAAAAAGGCGAGACTCGTTTTTTATTTTAAAAAACCATTTTTAGAAAATGGTTTGGAGTCACCACTTATTTTTGTTTTATTTTAAAAGGGAAAACAAGATAAGAAAGAAAAACCCTAAATGTGACTCCTTATAAGAAAAAGCAGGTATGAAAAAACCGAGTCTAGGTCCGGGGGTCAAGTTACTTATCAAGAAGGTACAATGGAAGTCGTGAAGACCCCTCTAAGCCCCAAAGCCTGCCCTACTAAACAAACTAAAGGAAATATGACTTTGACTAATCAACTAATGAATTAAGATAAGCACAATAATACAAAAGCATGCAAGACACATATAAATAAATAATCAAGCAAAGTCATATGAGAAAATGTGTACCTGGATGGCATGTTAGAAGAAGCACTATCAATTAAGAAACAATGTTAGTGCAATAAAAATATAATTATTCACTGATTAAAATTATTTATATCATATGTCAAATTATTTATTAAAATGATACATAATGTCCTACCACCTGCCTCTATTTATATGTTACACAAATTAATTCCCCAAGATTCCATTTTATAAGAATTGTAGAATTAATTGTGTGTTTGAAATTTTTGAAGACCGGTTTGAAATTGAAGTTTTGAAAATTGGAAGTTTGAAATTTGAAATTTGAGATTTTTTTTTTGGGGCCTTGAATTTTAGAAATTGAGAATTTTCAAAATTTTTAAGACTAGGACAACTGAATCTTAAATTGAGATTTGGAAATTTGAATTTTAGAAAATAAGAAATTGAGAATTTGAAGTTTGAAATTTGGACATTTGAATTTTTAAAAATTGAGAAATGAAAATTTAGAACTTTAATTTTTGAAATTTGGGAATTTTATTAAATTAAAAGTGGGTGATAGTTTATATGTTAAGGAAAATAACTGAATTATTAAAACCATTAACAACCAATTTGATTAAATAAACAAAAAGCAACAATATACTTACAAGGAAAATAAAATAATAAGACTATAAATTAAATGACTAATTAAAATATAACAATAAATTAAATATATATACAAGATGTTCTAATTAAAAAATTACTATAAAAGAAGGAATAAAAAAGAAAGTCAAGAAAAACTTACTCTAGTAGATTCGGTGTACCCCCTGCATCAAGTCGCCTCAAGTTGGAAATTGCCTCCCGAGTCGATCGCCTCCCAAATTGGCCCCCAGCCAAGATTTTCTACCATCAAACCTTAAACTTTAAGCACCACTTAGACCTCCAACTCAATGCTGGGAAGACCCATGTCTCCTTAAGAAAATAAACTTAAGGAACCAATAGGGCCTAAACTTATACAGCCCATGCCTTACCCTATTCTCCAAAAAAAAATTTAATTAAGGGCCATTAGGGTCTCCCACTTTTTTGGTGGGGAAGGCCTATGGTTTCCTTTTTTTCCTCCTCCAAATCAAGGGGGAGAGGCCCCCTTTTATAAGGAAAAGGAGACCTCTCTCCCTTGTCTACTTCCAATGTGGGATTGCCTCCCACAAAGGAAGAAATCCTAAGCCTCCAAATTTGGGGTCTACAAATATATTTGTATCTTATAAACTTACATCATCTATATAAAATTTGAATGTTGTATGGACAAACCATAATTTTCAAAGTCAACCATCCCAACAAGATTGTCATAGGCTTATTGGGTGTATCCGTGATCGTAGCGAGAGAGCTTAATGAAGATCAAGAATGTTGACGGGTTTGAACGGAATTGTGTGATAATGCTTTAAAGGTGCGTGCAAGTGGATCGTGGATGATGTTTCTTTGAAGTTCAGGTATGTCGGCAAGTGGATCGTGGATGATGTTTCTTCGAAGTTCAGGTATGTCGACCTTATTAAGTTTGGGAAGCTTATCTTTAGTATGAGACTTGACTATAAAGAAAGATGTGGGCTTATCCTGTATAAATTGGTTGGGAGCTAGAGTTGCTCTCTTGATTAGCTTGGTTAGCATAGAGGCATGAAGTCAGGATACGGCAAAATAGTCTCAGCGGAAAGTGTTTATGAGATCGTCATACCCAAGGCGCTGCTAGTGAACAAGTAAGCTTTGTATCGATGACAAAAGTTGCGAACAACATGGTGGTCGAAAGTCTATTTCTCTCTCTTTGGAAGCATGCATAGTAACTAATGCCGAATGGGTGGTCAAGCCGTGATGATAAGGATCCGTACGGTATGGATGGACTTTTCCTCCCGTGACGTATGAGGTGCCGGTTATTGTCTAGTAGTGCGTAAAGTGGGGTTACCTACTAGAGGTGATAGTCGAGTGAGATGCTGCTTTCGAGGTGGAAGTTGAGTAGGGGCTTCTTCCATGGTCAAGGATGCCGTGATCCGAGGTTAATGGACGTCCCTTCGTTTGGGGTGGGTACGGTTAACGGGGCCTTAATGGATAATAACTCATGGGGAGTAGTAGTCTTCGAAGACGCATATCAATTAAAGGTGCCTTGCATGGGTGTGCAAGATATTGGGTAGGGGAGAATGTCATAGACTTATTATGTGTACGTTCATGATCATAGTTGAAGAGCTCAATGAAGATCAATCATGTTGACGAGTTTGAACGGAATGATATGAGAGTGCTCTAGAGATGCGTGCAAGTGGATTATGCGTTTTTTTTTTATGCTTTTTTAGAGTTTAGGCATGCCGACCTAGTTAAGTTTAGGGAGCTTGTCGTGATGGAAACAAAAACAAAACGCAACGGAATTAGGTTTTAAAATTTTTCCAGAAAATCTTATTTTCGCAGGAACCCATGCAAATACATATTAATATCAAGAGGTGAAGATCAGATCTATACCTGTTATTGTTATAGGAGATTTGTTAGCTAGTAGGGTTGAACAACTCCCGCACCAAGGTCTTCAATTCCGCCTCCTCCTTGAGGTGTGTGGGCACCAACGATTCGTATCTAGAACAATATGACTCTAGGTTTTTCGCCTAGATCTACCTGCGCACTCAACACATGAGGCAAGGGATCTCTAAGGGGAAGAGACTCTGTGAGACTAGTGGCCTGAAAACCTTTTCTCTCTCCTTTTTTTTTCATCAAAGGGTTTCTTATTTTATAATCAACTCCTAATTGCATAAATATCCAACCAATTTGGATATTTGCAAATTTGTCCCATACGGTCTTGATTAATATGAAACAGCTGCATCATTATCATAATCAGAATCGCCCAAGATAATTTGTAATAAATTCTACTTATTACTTTAATCTATAATCAGTCTACTATTAATTTGTAATGTACTCTACTTCTTATTACTCAGAATTATAACTGTCCAATACACTTGTAATGCATTCTACTTATTACTTTTAATCTATAACCGTCTAATATTAATTATTTTCCAAGCCTTGATCATAGAGTGTAATTTATTCCAAATCATGAATCGCTCATCGTAGCACATAGAGGTGGAATCGGGACCCATGGACCTAATTCTCAAGCTCCAATAAATTCAATAATTAATTAAACTTTAATCAATATTTAATTTATTAATTTCAGAGTTATTCCAATTAAAAAACTTGAAATTTAAACCCTGTCCTTACAAAGATCGACATTTTACCTCGAAAATTCTAGAGTGTCCATTGATTTAATCATTACATGCGCTCTATCCTCCAAGAAGTGGTTCATAACTAGAGCTCCAGGAAATTTCATCGCTTTGCCCCTCTAATTATATCTGATCCTTAAGTTCCATTAATCTATTAGGAACAAGCATTTATAAACCCGTTATAAATTAGAGCGCTTAATACTGCTCTCAGCCTGTAACTAACACTTAAGGGAAACTAACTCCGGTCCGGGGCCTATAGGAAGTGGTCGGATTCCAATGCTCCATACACATTCCCAAATGCATACATCAATGGGCCTCCAAGACACAAGTATTGAGCCTATTCCATAAACGTTTAACTCCATGACTAAAAGGCCCAGCTTGACATAAAACAGGAGTCTATGACTACTCAGGATCGAGACTGATCTCGCATATGATCATCTAGCTTACAAATGCTTGAATTCTTGAGACAAACGGTATTTAAAAGAATTCGAAAACTGCGCCTTGGTCTTGTCCTATACAATCTTATTATATATGGAGCCTCCACTTTAATGTCACCACATTAGTGACCCGGATTAAGGTCACTTCATTCTCAATGATAGCGGACCGCCCCAGTAATATTTAATTTGAAGATCCCCAAACTTCAATTAATTTATTATGGACAATTTGATTTATAATCCATAACCTCGATCCTTCGTGTATAACTCGTTATACACTCGAGGTTATGGTTACATTAATAAATCCTGATTTTCTGACAAGCCATTCATACATTATGCACAAAATAGCTTAAATGTAATAAATACGACACTTTTATTAATTTCATAAACATAAATACAAATTCATGCTTACGTGGCACTATCCCTAACACCCCCACTTGCTCTAAAGCATGCAGACATGTCTTTTAAACCCATCCCCAGAGGTTTTAACCTCAAACGATTTTGCAGTGTAACGTCTGGTGAACGGATCCGCAAGGTTGTCTCATGATGCTATCTTCATAATGTTCCACGCTACCCCAACGAGACAATCTCTCTAATCGATGATACTCTCTATATGTTTCTCAGACTCCTTGGTTCTTGAGTTTGCCAACCCCACTATTGTCACAAAGAAGTACTATGGGTTTATCCATATTTGGAACAATTTCCAGATTCAGAAGAACTTCAGCCGACCGCTTAACAAGCCACAAAGCCGCTATATATCTCGGGCCCCATGAATCATCGATGCTGGATTGTTTGACACTTCTCCATACCACAGCTCCACCACCAAAAGTGAATACTGACCCAGACGTCGACTTTCGATTGTCCTTGTCTGACATGAAGTCGAACCGTGATATCCCATGGGATCAGCCAAGACCGAATAAATCAACATATAGTTTCTCGCTCTCCCAGGTACTGCAAACGCTTTTGATCAAGAATTCAAAGGCGCCTAAACCTGTGGTTGGATTGGTAACGGCTGATAATTCCTATCGCATAGCAGATGTCTGGTCTTGTACACAGCATGACATACATGAGGTTGCCCATCGGGCCGAGGCGAGTGAACCTGCCTTACGTCCTCTTCTTCCCGAGGCGTCAGAGGGACACTCGCCTTAGAGAGGACAATTCCATGTCGGTCGGTAGTTGACCCTTCAAATTCCCATCGAAAACCAGCTACACCCATCGATATAAGATGCTTCGAGATGCTGTCGAGTCTATTCTGCGATCCCTTATGATTTGGATCCTGGCATAACTCGTCATCTCCAAATCTTTCATTTGAAACTTTTCGACTAGCCATTTCCTTTACGTTAGACAATAATCCTATATCATTCCCAATGAGTAGATCATCTACGACAAAGACCAAAAAGACTATTACTTTGGTTTCCTCGATGTACTGGTACATTCAAGGTTCATCAACATTTTGCTCAAACCAAAGCCTTTGTATCGTCCCATCAAACCCTAGTTCCAAGATTCCAAGCTTCGCTAGTTTCTCCATAAATGGACCTAGCGCCTTGCGTGACTTTTTGCTCTTGGCCTTCAACTATGAAACCTCTTTGTTGCATCATATAAAATGTTAAACATCAAGATAACCATTCAAAAGTCGTTTTGACGTCCATTTGCCATATCTCAATCGAGAGCAAATGCAGAATGGTTAAGGATGCGAATGGATTTAAGCATAGCTAATGGGAGAGTCTCTTCCAGCACCGACTCTCCTTTTGTGTATAGCCTTGGCACAGTCGTGCTCTGAAAGTCTTTACTTTCCCATCCACACCTCTTTTCTTATAGATCCATTGGTGTTCCAATGGGCTCGACTGATTTAGAAGAGATCTACATAAGTTCCTGCATTTAATCGAATACATAGATTCCATTTCTTCGCTCCATGGTCGTTAGCCATTTGGTTCCTATCGTGATCATCCATCGCATGCTTCAGATGACAATGGATCGCCAATACCAGTACTCTGCTATAAATAACATTTGCTTCACCGCCCCTATGTACAATCGTTGTTTAGAAACCCTCCCCACTACGTCGAGGTGCAATGACATCCCAGATAGGATCTCAGAGTCTCTTCTGCTACGTTCCCTGCTATAACGGTTACATCGGTCGTGGTCCGACCGATCGATTGTAATTCCTCTAGTACAACCCTAATTCGAGGTTTGAAGTTTGCCATGTAGTCATTTTCAAGAAAGGTAGCATTCATCGATACAAATACTTTCTTATCTTGAGGACCGTAGGAACAAAAACCCTCTCGTGCTCTCAAAACCACAAAATTGCATATACTGCTCGCGGTCTGTAGCTTCCCAGCCTTCCTTTTCAACACGCAGGCCGTACACCCCCATATACCTGGTTATGACGAACCTGCCATAACCACCCAGCAATCCCCCAAGCGGTGTGTGTCGGATAGACTTGTGAGGGAACCATTCAAAATGTAGATCAGCTTGCGCATATCCCCGTAATGATAAAGGGCAAATGAGGAGTAGCTCATCATAGACCTAACCATGTCAAGCATTGTTTGATTTCTTCTTTCGCCACGCCGCTCATAGATACCTGTGTGCCGTGAGTCGATACAATGCCATGCCTAATTAGGTGATCCTTGAACTCAGATCAAGGTATTCACCTCGATCCGATCGGGCGCACAATAATGATTTACCTAGCCGTCTTTTCACTTCGCTAGGAATTCCTTTAAACCTTTCCAAAGTTTCGTATTTCTTTGCATTAGGTAAACATACTGGTATTCTGTAGAATAGTCACAATGAAAGTGACGGCAGATCGGCATTCTCGCCTAGCTTGACATTCGTGAGGTCCACAGACATCTAAATGTACAAGTTCAAGTGGTTCTCGCCCTAAAGCCCTTTGTCGAAAGATCTCTTATCATTACTCTTGCCTTCCTGCATGTGATTCATGTGCACTAAAGATTGCCAACTTTAGCTCTTTAAAGGACCATCCTTACCGCATGTTAATCCTACAGTTTATATGTCCTAACCTTAGGTTATAGGTACGTAGTCATCATTATCAAGAATCTTTTTGCTTCTTAGGTTTAGGATGTTCTACTCTTAAATAGTTCGTTGTTAAGGATGCTCGCTTGTTTGGCCTTAAAATGTAAAGCCTATTTTCATTATTTGCATGACAAATGTTTAAACAATTTCCGGAAATAAATAACTGATTATTATAAATGAAACAAAGAAACAATTATTCATACAACTTAGAAACTCGAATCAAATTTCTCCCTAATCCAGAATGCAATAAACATTGTTCAAAATAAGAAATTTATTCCCTAATTTAAACGAATAAATTCTATCGTGAATCGCGACACGTTTACCGCATTTCCGACTACCATCGAGCACTCCCCATCGCAAGCTCCACTGGAAGAACTAAGCATCGTAAGAAAGAACAAATATGGTTAGTGAATGCTGAATCAATTATCGGATTATTCTCCAGCTTCCACTAAATTGGCTTCTAAAACAGTAATCAAATTTACCTTTCTTTTCTCGCGAGTTCGGAGAGATACTTATTCTGATTTCTCTTCCAATGCCCATCGACTCATGGTTTGAAACATTTTCCTTTGGGTTTCTTTCTTTGGAGCCGCTTCTTCTCCATTACTTGCTTTGAAAGCGGCACCTTCTTCTTTGGCCTTCTATGAGAGGCACCCTTATTGTTCTTCCTCTTGCTTCTTATTGTTAGAAGGATGAGGCCATGGTTTCACCAACATTTGCTTGACCTTTTGAGTCCTTGTCTTGAGATGGCCTCGAAGGTTTGGTCATTATTGTTTGGGTTACATTGTAGTCGGCTTGTTCATAACATAGTTCTTTGGTGGATTGAAGGAAATCGAGTGAGTGAATCGATCTTATGCTCGCCCAGGTGCGCTCATCTATTAATAGTACAGTCAAATATCATTTATATATTAGCCATGTTTAGAACGATTATGACGATGCCTTGCTCATCTTCGCGTTCATATACTTTCTAGTAGCTTCATGATCTTATTGTTTGGATTATTTCAAACATGTTTTGGAGGAATCCGTAATCTCAATAGCGGTTCCTCACTCTCATGTTTTAGCCTAAGCACGTGTGACATCTTGCGTAGCATATCGCCGGGCTTTGTTATTGGCTCGAATCCAGCGTTCATATGGTTTTCTCGTACACTCGACGGCATTGTCTCACGAGTTCTGTAGGACATTCCTAAGTGAGAACAAATCTATTGTTCATGATTTAACACGATCATTAACATTACTTTTCCACTTTACAAAATTATCGTAGGTTAAGGATTCGTGTTCATGAGTAAAGCAATTATGGGGTTTGAGACATTGTCTTTGAAATTAAATAAAAAACGTATTTATTACATCTGTGAAGAAACATCAAATATATTTTGGAATAGTAAACGTGATGCATAGATGCATAAATTAAAACACATGATAAAAGTACTAATCCAGGTAAGTTAACTTTAATTAATATCCAGCAGTAGGAGTAGGTCATACTAATTATAGAATTAAATTTGAGAATTATCTCGAATTAATAAATGAACTCAAAATATCTCATATTTCCCTCATTTATTAACTACCTTTATTCCAGTCAGAATCGAGTGCTTAGTTTAATTGTCTTCTTGATGTGTGACCCATGTGTTTCGGGTTAGCAACAACCCCGGGTGTAGTAGGGTAGGTCAATCTTGAGATACATCATCAAACACATCGCATAGGAAGTGCAACGATATTAGTCGGTGGACACCCTCATATTAGCGAGGACATGTCAGGTGTCCTTGGCGCCACACAAAACTGCCTCACGGTGTTGGTACCTTGATGAAGCCGTAGGGCACGTGTCACATGCCCTTCTCGCTCGATATTTTAAACATGTGTTTCGGTTATAAAACATCATATGTTTTATAATCCTAGCAAGTATTATATCCTATATAATTAATTACTAGGTATTGAGAATCTAATTCTATTAAATTAAATAGGCGTATAGAGTTGATCTAATTGGGCCTAGGTTTGTGGATAAACTAATCCAATCTAATTGGGCCTAACCGTTTTAGGTAAACCTAGCTCTATAGTGAAAAGGGCCTAATTAACTAACTTTAAGTCCAAACATATTTGGGCCTATTGTTTATTTACCATCTTTTTAACAAAATCAATCATTTTATTAAAATTGAATAATCTAGGTTAAACGGGCCTAACTATTAGCAGCCCCTTGGCTTGAAATTAAATTAAATTGGAAATTACCAAGTTTAACTATTAAACTATATCCATTATTTAATTTATTATTCGGAAAATAGCAAACATTCCTAGTAGAACATGTTTCTAAAGGATGGTATGCATGATACAATATGGTGGGCATTCATGTATGACATGTTATATGCATGGGCATGTTATTCAAATTGCATCTCATACATTTGATAACATAAAGTAAATAAATAAATAAAAGCGGGCCGGGTGTTTTGGGTATTTCTAATAATTACAACCTTTGAAAAATAATGGAAAAAAAATATTTAAATTACATAATGGGCTTCTTGCAATTACATAATTCCCAAAGTTGCTCCATCTTCATGTCGAGCTTGGTTGTGTAATTTTAGGTCACCTGATAATACAAAAAAAAAAAAAAAAAATTACAAAATCTATACCATTAATGGCTTACACAAGATCTAGGGAAATAGAAAAATCTAACCCAAAAACACCATATAGTGCGCCCTCATCCCATCCATACACAAACCTGAATAATCACATTCAGCTGCCATAATGCCCACTCATGCATGAATCGAAAACAATTTTCTTAAACACAATAAAAAAATATTAATATGCATTTACATGAGAGCAGCTCACGTCTCAGTGATGGAAACAAAAACAAAGCGCGGCGGAATTAGGTTATAAAATTTTCGAGAAAATCTTATTTTGCGAGCCATCTGAAATACATATTAATATCAAGAAGAGTGAATCAGATCTATACGTTATTGTTATAGGAGATTTGTTGCTAGTAGGGTTGAAACAACTCCCACGCACGAGGTCTTCAATTCCGCCCTCCTTCCTTGAGGTGTGTGGGGCACCAACGATTCGAGATCTAGAAACGATACACTGCAGTTTTTGCTAGATCTGCATGCATTCACTCGACACATGATGAGGATCTACAGGAAGAGACTCTCTAGGAGACTAGGGTTTGGAAAAAACCTTTTTTTTTCTCTCCTTTTTTTTTTTTTCATTGGGGCAAGGGTTTCTTATTTATAATCAGCCTGGTATAAGAAATATCCAACCAATTTGGATATTTGCAAATTTTATACGGTCTTGATTAATAAAGCGATCGTGCGGTGCACTCTGTCACATGTATCCGGTATTAATTTATATGATCCTACTTATTACTTGTAATCTATAAGCGTCGATATTAATTTGTAACAGTCCTACTTATTACTTGTAATCTATAACTGTCCAATATTAATTATTTTCCAAGCCTTGATCATAGAGTGTAATTTATTCCAAATCATGAATCGTTCATTGTAGTAATATAAGAGGTGGAAACCCATGGACTGTGTTCAAACTCCCCAATAAATTCAATAATTAATTAAACTCTTTAATCAATCACCCAATTTATTAATTTGGAAGTTATTCTTAAAAACTTGAGAAATTGAACTCTTGTCCTTGATATCGATTTTGCTCGGAAATTTAGAGTGTCCATTGATTTAATCATTACATGCGATTCTCCTCGAAGTGGTTCATAACTAGAGTCGAATTGAAGAGTACTTAGTTTTGCCCTCTAATTATATCTTCGATCCTTAAAGTTCCATTAATCTATTAGTGAGTGATTAATTTATAAACTGTTATAAATTGAAGCGTTCATACTATTCGATTCAAAGACAACGCCAAGGAACCCAGTATCCCGACTTAGTAGGAAGGGTTGGATTAAGTAATATGGTCGCATTCGAGTATACATCGATGGGCCTCAACACAAGTGTTGGGCCCATTCCATAACGGGCTTTAACCATGACTCAAAGGCCCGGTCCAGCATAAGGGAGTCTATGACTACTGGGATTAAACCCAAATCCATATATGATCATCTAGCGTATTTGTTTGAATTCTTAAGACAAGCGGTATTTAAAAGAATTTGAAAAGCTAGCGCCTTGGTCTGTCTATATAATCTTAATATATATGGAGCCTCCACTTTAATCATACGTAGTGACCGGGATTAAGGTCACTTCATTCTCAATGATAAGCGGACCGCCCATTAATATTGTTGAAGATCCCCCAGGCTTCAATTAATTTATTAGAGACCGATTTGATTATAATCCATAACCTCAATCCTCTCGTGTATAAATGTTATACACTGAGGTTATGGTTACATTAATAAATCTGGGATTTTCTGACATTTCATTCATACATTATGCACAAAATAGCTAAATGTAATAAATACGATACTTTTATTAATTTCGCCAAAACATAAATACAAATTCATGCTTTACGAGCACTATCCTAACATGTCGTTAGTTTGGGACTTGACTATGAAGAAGGGTGTTGGCCTATCTTATATAAATTGGTCAAAAGTTGGGCCGTTGTTTTGATGATTAGAGACGAGGGTGAAACCCGGTCGACATAGAGACATGAAGTTGTGACGTATGGAGCTTGATCTCATGAAAATGTTAATGTGAAAGCAGGTTCCTGAGCGTAGTTGTGTGAATGGGTAGGCTGCTGACTACTTAATGCTCCCTTTAACTTAAGTAAATACTATAGGACAAGGAAGGTTATACTTGGTCTTGCAAGATGTAAATGGGAATAGGAGCTCAAAGAAGCAAGTAGATATAATGAAAAATAAATAAAAAATCGATTTGATTAATAAATTATTTTATATGTATTTTAAATCTATTTCACATGATATTTTTTATATTGATTAAAGAATTGAAAATCTTTAAAGTAGTAACTAATTTTTAATTGCATTTATTATTTTCTTATTTTCAATATTGAGAAATTAAACATGAAAATCTTAACATTATTTTGTTTTTGAAAGGAAAAATGATGTTATTGATTGAAATTTGTAATAGATGAATAGATGGGAATATAGGAATTACTAAAAACTATAAAGTTAAACATAATGAAACAATATCTAAGTTTATAGCATAGAAATAATATCCCGGATTAACATAATCAACATATTAATTCCTAGTTAAAAACATAATAAATCATAGTTGCAAGAAAATCTTAACGTTATTAAAAATGTAGCAATACAACAAAAGGTTGTTTGTAAATTTAAAATATGTTTAACTTATTCTTGCCAATAATGCGTAGCTCAGATGGTTAAAAAAAAAACTTGGTTAAAAAAAAAACTTGTTCTTACTATTTGAAGATATTTTCAAAAAATAATTTTTTTAATATCTAACGATATATTTTGAATCACTCTACAAAGTCTATATAAATATTTTTAAAATATCTTCAAAAAAACAACCAATTTTTTTTTTTAGAAAATGTTATTTTTTATTTTTAAGAACATAAAACAAAAATATTTTTTTACTAGTAAACGTGTGAGTTTTTTTTTTATTTTAAAAAATATTTTTCTATTTTAAAAACAAAACACTATTTTCAATTTTTAATACTTTTTAGTATCACAACCCTTAAGGCCTGACTTAAGTATGAAACGAGAGATCCACGAAGCAGGTATTGCAATAAGATCCAAGGAACAAATCATGGCTGCATAGTAGAATAAAAGGTCAAAAAAATATTTTTATAAAGAGAGATTTTAAGCTCGAATCTGGTAAGTGTTAGAAAACTTTTGCACCTACATAAAGATGGTTAGCAGAACAACACGAAATCAAAAGTGAAGTAAGAGTGAAGAAGAAATAAAACCAAAGTAGAGAACAATCGAGTCTTGTGAAATTCGCAGTTTCATAAGACAAAATTCGCATCCTATTGGTCTTTAAGATTTTCAAGGCTTATATCGAGGATAAAATGGTTTTAAGGTGGTTGACAAAAATACGTTGCCACCGCTCCGGTGAGCCCGATAATGTGTTACTATGGTGACAAAGGAAGGAAAACTTGAGACTCGATTGCCTTTGGGACCCACCACTCTCACGAAATACTTGACAACACATATAAAGGAAGGGCTGACGGAATCGGCACTTTGGCTTACGAACTCCATATTGATGAATAATTTAATTCATGACATATCATTAATTTCATATAATGAAAAATTCATATTTATGTTACCCCTATCTAGAGGTCCGTTGACAACGTCAACTTCACAGCTTGTAATATCGGGTGTCAGATATCACACTCATTTATTGAAATCCATTCACGCATATTTAATTCACAAATATACAAAAATATATGATATCTTGTTGTATCGAGTCCATTTAACAGTCCTTTTATACAACAAAAAGGAATACATGTTTTGGTTCTGCTCGAATATAATACAAGACAAAAACAAAACAAAACAAAGCCACATCGGCTCTCATCCCTCATGCGGTCCCATATGCGGGTCAGACACTTGCATAGAACACAGCGTACCTAAAGGGGGTCATACGGCCGGGGTGGCAAATGCGATAAAGTTTTCCTACAAAGAGGTTTCCGCTTTAAAATCTGCTTGTCTGATGGCACGTCACGTAAACATCGATCCACGGTTCATACGATTTATGCGACATTATATGAAATGTTGGTGTCATGCATGAGATCGACCCGCCATGCTCACAGCACGAGTCCCGAGGCTCCTACACTGCGATTTCCAAGTGTGGAAACCCGACCATTGGTATTTAGCCTAATGACAAACGTTAGACCCGATCGCCGATTTTAATTTATCGTTTAAATGATTTTTTCTTTTGTAGGCCGCGCAGTTTTGGTTTTCTGCGAGCGCCGCCCGCCTTTCAACATTGTCGGCGAACTTACATCCGCAGGGATTCATGTCTAGCAGTGAATAACATTTGGTCTTTCACCTGGGAGGATACACCCGACTTGCTGCTGAACATGTAATTATCATTTTGGTCGGTTACGTCAGAGTGAGTCACCGACCTTGGACTTTGTCCCATTTTAAACTCACGACCCGTTCGCCACGGCAATTGAATACTCGATACCTGCACCCACACGGGCTTCGGCCCAGCGTGTGACGCGTGCATATGAAATGCATGATGTGATGCATTTTCCTTTTATGTTATGTATGAGTGCTAAATGAAACATTAATACATCATCAGGCCGATTATAATTTTTACATATAATTTTGTGACACCCCAAGCAGGGGTGTCGGAGTTGACAACTTAGTCAACTTACTTGAATACTCGTGAATGTCGGGGTGGCAGGCACTACTCACAAAATCGACAAAGTCTCCTTTGTGCGGGGGGCTGCCAAAACCACGTCACGACATCGACATCGAATACATATACATGGGTAAGGTAGCCAGGCGTCTGACATCTCGTAATATACATCAACTATATGCCATAGCTCCAAGAGTTAATAATTCACTCTTGCTCTGACATATATTAAGAATTACAGAATTACAGTCATGTCATACATCATAAAACCATCAAGCCGCAGCAGGCTTTTCTTTGAAAATCATTTCTAGATGAGTCGTCTCCTCGAGCACAGCTCCATGTACGAAATAATATATTCCTTGACAGGTGAGCTAATGCATTAATTGGAATCCCACCACTAAATGGATACTCCCCACCTAAGTGCATATGAAATGATCCTATTTAAATACACATTCAAGCAAATTTGTGATCCTAGCGAATGTCTAAATACTTTTTATTCCCATGTCTCGAGTCCTCACCAGATTTCACGCCATGCTTACTCGCCATGTATGAAATCGTTCAAAAGCAAAACTTATTTGTTTTTAGAAATAAACTACCGAATGTCGGTAAATATGGGACTACCCTCAGGCGGTATGTTGTAGAACCTGGCTTGATCATGGTCTCACATCCAGGGAAATAAATCTGTTGGGCCAGTCTCTGACCCGTTCTCAGGAATATCATCATGTGAAGTCGTTTCGCAACCATGTTCATTTTTCGAAGATTTCATGTCATGCACTCCTAATTTCTAGGTTGCAGGTGAATGAAATGTAGTATGCCATTTCAACACAATTTATATAACACGTAAATATATCATCATGCATATATTTACGCAATTTAAATCACACACAAAGCATGTTATGTGAATTCTCAATCCATTACATCCAAAATTAGCTCACATGGGCTATTAACAAACACGAACAATTAGTTGGATTACTCGACTAAACACATTTTCTCACAAAATTATTTCGTGAGCACTATTCACGTAAGCGATTTAGAAACCCTCGGGGTTTGCGATTCGCTGCGACATTGACAAGCCAAATAGGGCGGTTCATTTGTGAGCCAATTTCATAGCCATTAGGCCTCATACCTACTTGTAATCGCGATTTATGCTTCATTTATAGCATTGACAACCTAAATAGTCAGGTGGTGATCACGGATTATCCATCGTTTCTCATTCACCTTTCGGTTCAATTTGGGACGATCAGCGGCAGATTCGAGCCTTAAACCATCGAAACATCACCAAGTGCGAAATTAAGAGTAAAAGCAAGTAGGATAAAACCCTGCGCCGCGGGTTTGTCGAAAACTCACGGCTTAGAGTAGCACGTGTGGTCTCGTCATTAGAGCAACTTTCCTTCTTGTTCAAAAATCAGGCGGTCGAATTAGCTAGAAATTTAGAAGTGCCTTACTCTCACTAAAAACCAAAATCCACCAACCCTTTGCATCTCCCACCTCTCCTACACGTTTTGGTCTCTTGTTTTGAAGAAGAAGAAGACCGTTATTGGCTATCTTGTCTTTACTATCATTAACAATTTCTAAAATGACATCTATGTCCCTTATTTTAGATTTTTGACCGCGTGTACGATGCGAAGTCGTCCAGTTCCCATCATTCTCTACTCTGTGCAGCTTATGTCACGCAGGTACGTATTTATATGTGACTTTTGTCACATCAAATATCGTTCCGCACTTTTAGATGCTCGATCGCCTCAGCTTGATGCAATCAGTTGTCTCGAAGTCGACGAATTCGCGTGTTAGCTAAATTCGAGGGCGATTAAGCGGTGAAATCCATTTCGTCATCCAAGATCTAGACAAATTTAAATTTTGGCCCCGATACGATTTTGCCATTTTCAAAGTGGAATTTTCTCGGGTCTTGTTCTCACTCCTTACAAGGAATTTCGTCCCGAATTACGGACAATCTCGATCACTCATTTATCATAGCGTGCACTCTAACATGCATGTAAATTAAATACATTTAAATAATGCTGACTAACCGCATTACCTTCATCCCACTAGCAAAGAAGGATAGGTGAAAGCGCATCGTGTCGCGCTTCCCACGTTGACTCCTCCACTCCATAGTGCAGCCATAGCACCCTCACTAGCCTCACGGTCTTGCGTGTAAAACGATCCGGCTATCAAAATGCACCTTTGGTCCCTCTCGAGAGGTCGAAAATCGTGTCGGCGTATCTGTCCCCGTCCGCCCGTGATTGGATCTGGAGTATACTTTCGGAGCATGGAGACGCGAAATACCTCGTGATTTTGACATCTTTGGCGATGCAGCCGTGAGTGCTGTTATAGTGCTACCACTCTCAGTATCTCGAAGGGCCCGATGAACCTCGGCGATAACTTCCCCTTGCCCTACTTTGACCGCTCACTCTTGGGCATGCGCTGAAGGCGTGATCCTCGGCGTCGAGCTCTAGGGTCGGCGTCGTGCGTCGCATAGCTCTTCTGCTTGGAAACCAGCGTGAGAAGGCATTGTCGTGTCAAGCTCACCTTCTCGGAGTGTCTCTAATCAGCTCGGGACAGTGATGGAGCTCTGCCCACCTCGGTCGACCTGCGTGATCTACATGGCCTCTGTACAATGCCTCATATGGTGCCATTTGTATACTCGCCTGATAACTATTGTTGTAGGCGAATTCCACTAAAGGCAAATGCTCCTCCCAGCTACCCTTATGATTCAGGACGCATGCTCGCAGCGTGTCCTCTAACACCTGTATATAATTCACACAATATGTAGCCTCTGCTGACCCACAGCGGTGTGCGACCTTCCCGAGTCCCGATCAGCGTGTCCGATGGGCCAGTCGACCATAGTCCATGTCATGAATGACATCCATACCGAGCCATTACCGACTCAACAGCACCCGATGCAATTTCCAAGGGGTATCCCGAATCTCGAGTCACTCCCAGAGCTCCTATCACTCGACTCTGAAGTCTGCGTGATAGCACATTTGTGTGTTTTCATCTCGAGTCACTCCCAGACTCCACATCACTAAACTACAAGTGCATGTGATAACTTGGTGTGTTTTCATCTCGGGTAACATAACTCTTATTTCCTCTACGAGCCTCTTACATTCCACCACCGAAATTTGAGATATCCTCCGGGTCTCTTACACCCGCCCTGAAAAGTGGGATAACTCCACGGGTCTCTTACACCCACCGCAAAAATTTGGGATACCTCCTCGAGTCTCTTCGCCTGAAATTTGAGATCTCTCCCAGGGTCTCTTACCCACCTGAATTTGGATACCTCCGGGTCTCTTACCCACCACGAGGTCGAGATGTCTCCTGGGTCTCTTACACCCACGAAATTAGGATACCTCCCGGTCTCTTACACCCACCACAGAGAAATTTGGGATATCTCCTGCGGTCTCTTACACCCACCGGGACCTTCCCGGATACTCGGATCTCTTCTGACCTAACTCAGAGGCTTCTCACCTTAAGGGATTAACGACCCTTCACGTACATGACACACTTTAATTACTCTTGTTTCTGATTCGAACTATGAGTCTTCATTGGACGTAGTCAGGCAAACTGACCCACGCTCATGAGTGGTGAATGACCATCTTGTGCACCGGCTCGGCGCAATGTTTGGAGTGCACATGAGATGCAATGATGCCATGCGCGACACCCCATTCCGGGGTCCACCATAGACGAGAATCTCGGAGATCTCTAACTTCCGTAATCGGGCCTGCTCCAGTCGACTCTCGGCTTACATCCTCGGGAAGAACATCTATACTAAGCTTCTCCCAAAGGCCTTAGCCTCTAAGCCAAAATCCATCACCACAGATGCAATAATGAATGAATATGATCATCAGATTTAAACGCTACTCTGGTGACAAGTTCAAAGAGTGAAGCATTGCCCTACATATCCAGAATTTTTCTGTATGCTCGACTGTGGTACCATGGACCTCTGCCTCCCCAGGGCCCGATCTCGCCTCATATGCCCTATTTGTCATGAAATAACATATAAATGCGCGCCTGCTGACTAGAAGTCCGACCTATGAGTCTGTGCGACCTCGGCCCACACTCTGACCCCTGCGGCCCCTGTCTTTCAGAAGGTCTTATATAACTTCCCCGAGAAGCTGAAAGCAGGTTCCTCGGCCAGGTACTAGGTGTGGAGGAATGGTGTATCTCTATCTGTTCTATAGCTAGCGGGATTAGCTATCGAAAGTCTTGGGATCCTTGATATAAGGGGTAATCAGTCTCACATGCCAGTGTCGGAAGTAACATCTTCTTACTTACATTTATTAGATGTGATCGGCCACCGGTCTGAACTCGTGTGAAGCGAAGTCTTACGCCTCTTCCCTGAGAAGCTAGAAGAAGGCCGATCCTCCTCTTGATACGACACCGCATCCCGGTGTAAGGCATACCGATCTCTCTCTATGGTCAGCGTCCCGACCATGAGTCCATGTCCTATGGCGAAGTCCTGCAATCACACCTCGAATGGACAACCCATTGCATTCTCGAATCTCGCATAGCCGTATGCATGGCCGTAGTCACCGAAAAATGGGCTAACCAGTGAATCTAGCCACATAATCCATCACAGTCCGCCGTCCCACAGCGGCTCCAGGGAACTCTGAGCCTTCTCATGCCTTGCGGTGTCCGAAGTAACACCCATGAGCTTGACTCGAAACTGCGCCGTGTCATTGCCTCTAGATCTTTAGGAGTCCTTACATTCCACCATGCGGGCCCTCACCACTACAGGCTGGAGCAGTGGTCGATCTGGTCGCGTCGGGAGGGTAATCTCCATAGCCTCACAACACCTTCTCACGCATGAACTGATGATGCCACCATCGGATCTCCTCCCCTGTGAATTTTGGAGGATGATGCGCCCTAAACCTCTGAAGGTTACTAGGACCCCCACAACTTCTCTTTACATTGGCTTGTCTTTGCGGCGGCGGCCCGATCCCTCTGACCACCGGCCAAAGCACGCTGATCAAATGCGGTGGTGCGGCGATTGCCGGAGTGGAGCGCCCTCTCGTCGCCCTCGAACTAACCATCTACACATGTCGAAACTGACACGTTACATTGATCACATTTATCTCGAAGGCTTAGACGCATACACGAGACACTATTCATACGCGAGAAAAAAAATAATTTTTACATACCCGTCGATACATTCCTAAAGTACGTATAAATATCCCGTATATTAAATCATACCTGAAAATTTTTTAAAATTTATGTACTCTTTTTCCAAAATTCTATTTCCTTTATTTATTTTTTCTAAAAAAAATTTGTGAAACGATGTCAACAGGTGACTTCGAGAAGCGATCTTGGTCAAGCTGAGTGTGGTCAGAGTGCCTGAAAGCACCCAGCTGGCCCGACCCGGCGCACCGCAGTGCGCCGGTGACTGCGTGTGCTTGTTGTGGTGTGGGGCGTAGTGTCGCGAACCCCGGCCGAAGCCGGTCGTATTGGTGATCCGACCATGGCCGCGTGGCGGTGTGGCGATGTCGTGGCAGTCTTGCGAGCGGCGTCGTCGTGGCGCGGCCTCCGGCCCGGAGTGTCGCGACTACGGTTGCCTTCCTCGTGCCGCTTTTGGTCCTGATACCTTTGGCGTATTGCCGATACGGTTTCTGTGGCCGTGACATTTGCTCGTGTCCTGTCTGACCTGTGGTATTGCAATACACTTTCCTGTGACCTTGCGGCCTTAGTCACGATGAAATTTGTATGAAGTGACCCATTTGCCCGACGAAACTAGCCCAGTCCACGCAATACGATAAGTGTGTGCGACACATATCCTAGCGAAGCCCACTGCTCACATTCTGATACACTAAGTGTATTGTGACACCTCAAACGAGCTCTTCTATTGCAATACAATTCCAACCCCTTTGCACACCCGTGTTCTTGATATAATTTTTCTTATTGTACACTTTCCCCCAACTGGCGCACTCCAAAACCATGTCACAATACAATGCTTGCGTGACATAGTACCATGTTAAATGAGGCGATAGCCCGTCAGTTCACCACTTTTTTCTTTTTCGTTTTCTTATTTATTTTCTGGCTCTTGGAAATGCCCAAAAATATATATATACATTTTTTTCTCTTTTCCCGAACGCAAATAGAGGTATAAAAATTTATTTTATTTGATTTTTAACCCCCGATTTTCTGCATTTGTAAAGCAGCAGAAAACTAATTTTCTTCCTCATTTTTTTCTCATTTCCATCGTTAGCCTTCCTTGCTACTTCTGTCTGCAGTGGCCAGATGCATCCATACAACCCCTCGATAAATTTTATGAGTTCAACTTTAAAATTTATTAAAATTTTATTTCATTATCCATAAACCAAATAAATTTGGCCAAAATTTATTTCTTTTATTCTTCGGTTTACTCCTTTGTAAAACTCGAAACTTCGACACTTTTATGTGCTAATTACTAAGCACACAAACAATCATAACACATACAAATCATGTTATGCACACCATTCACACATAAAACACCATGCATGCAGTGTTCTAATCCTATCACGTGACTTCCTAGGTAATCACATACCTAACTCTACATTGAACCACACCAAGTGGTGACATTCTTACACCTCATTACCATGGCCTAAGCCCAGTTCCCTAATCCCTAGGTACTCGTGTACCTAGGCTCTACATCTGTTGTGACACCCAGCAAGGTGTCGGGTTGATAACCAGATCAGCGAAAAGGAATACTACGTGAATGTCGGGTAGCCGACACTACTCCTGAAATCGAGGCGAGTTTCGACTTTATCTGGGAGCTTCTATAGAAGAACCACACAGTCCCGACATCGACGTCGAGGAATACATATGCACTTGATAAAATGACAGTAGGCCCATACAACAATACTTATCAATATGCATCAACTATGCCATAACTCAAGTTAATAATTCACTCTTATACAACATATATTAAAATTCTGGGGTCTAATACGTAATAAAGCCACATCATAAAACCATCAAAGCCACAACGACTTTCTTTAAATACGACCTCTAAAATGAGTCGTCTCTCGAACACTCCTGTGCGCGAAATAATATATTCACTCGACGGTGAAGTACAATCTTGATGGTGTGAATCGCTACAAATGGGTTCTTCACACTAAGTGTATGTCTGATGATCACCCATTTAAGCCCAGCGTTCAGCAGGTCGATCTACTTGAATGTCCTAAATGCGTTCAGCATCTCGAGTCCTCATGAACTTCCTCACTTGCCTCGCCATGTATGAAAACATAGTTTCAAAACAAAACTTGTTGTTTTGAAAGTAAACTACCGAATGTCGGTAAAATATGGGACTACCCTCGTGAATGTGTTGGAGAACTTTAGAAGCGATCGTGATTACATAAATCAGAAATGATTTGTTGGGCCAGTCTCTGACCCGTTCTCGGGAATCTCATCATGTGAAATTCCTTCATAACCAATGTTCGTTTTCAGAAGATTAATGTCATGCTCGCACCTAATTTCTAGGTTGCCGGTGCATATAATCTGATATGCCATTCAGCCTTGATTTATATTTATGCAAATATATCATCATGCATATATTTACATAATTTAAATCATATAGCATGTTATGTGAATTCTCGATCATTCACATCAAAAATTAGCTCACGCGTGGGAATTGAATTAACAAACCGCGAGCAGTCGATTTGAATTACTCGACCAAACACGTTTTCTCTAAAAATTATTTGCATTGAGCCTTATTCACACGATAACGGTGAAGCCCTCGGTTTCTTGTTGCGACCAACATGAATCATCGATTCCGCTTTGTGAACGCAGTTTTATAGCCGTTTCGACCTGTACACCGCGATGCAATTTATGCTTCATTTATAGCGTGACAACCTAAGCGGTCTGTGGGCGATCGCGGTTGTCGCGCGAGTTTCAAAACTCCCTTGCGCGATTCGAGATTTGGGAGCGATCGGCAATAGTTGAGCGCCATGTCGAACATCATGAAATGCCGTCGAGAGTAAAGCAAGTGGGATAAAACCACTTGCCTGTAGGTTTGTCGAAAACTCAAAGCGGAAATTCTTAGCAGCGTGGTCCTCGATGCATAGACGAGCTTTCATTAACTGTGAAAATGACGGTCGGATTAATTGAAATCTGAAAGTAGCTTACTCTAAATCAAAAATCATGCCAACTGCATCTCTCTGCTCACATGTTTTGGTCTCTTGTTTTGAAGAAGAAGAATATAGCTATTGGCTATCTTGTCTTTCACTATCATTAACAATTTAAATAGCTTGTCCCATGTCAGTATTTTAGATTTTGACACGATGTACCGATGCAGTGTCAAATTCATCGTTTATAACTAAATGCAGAACATGTGGCGTAGTATATGTTATATGTGACTTTTGTCGCATCAAATATCTTTACGGCTTTTAGATACTCGGTCACGCCGAGAAAAATAATCTTTGAAATCCGGGTGTGCGGAGTCGACCAAAGTCGACGTGTTCTTGCAAATTTAGCGAGCTGATTCCAGCGGTGAAATCAATTCGATCATCCCGAGATCTAGACAAATTTCGGATTTTGACCGAAATTACGATTTTGCCATTTTTCCAGAAATTGGAATTTTCTCGGGTCTTACAAGTTATAACCATTCAATCCATGTTAATACATAAAATAGCATATACTTATGAGTACTCTTCCTGTGATATATTATTCATGACGATAGCAGCCTTGACAATTAGCAATCTTGGAGCCGTCCGATAGGGTGCCTCACGGTCCCCATCATGAACAAGCCGGATTCATATCATACATCATTCATCTAAATCAGCAATAATAGGAGACATCAATCTGGGCTCAAACCCCGACCCTCTGTGATCACCCAGTTGTGTGGCAGAGCATAAAAATCTCTACCATCAAATCCCAAATTTTTGGAACTAAATTCGTAGCGCCATGGCGCCATCGCTGTGTACCATTTATGGCCTTTAGACTCAAAGTAGGAAAATCCTCTACCTTATGGAGTTTGTCGAAACTCCAAGTTTTTGGTGTCCACACGTAGATCGCGTTGCGTGTAACAACTTTAGTGCTCGGATCGTCGAGCTTCGACCGTTGGAGCGCCAGAAAATCCTCAATTTTTCCTTTTCTTCTTTCCTTTCCTTTCCTTTTTTTCGTTTATTGTGAGCTCTTTCTCGCTTTTCGCTTTTTCTTTTCTTTGTGCTTTTAATTCGTTTTCTCATCATTTTCTTACCAATTTCTCTTATTTTTATAACTTCTTTTCTTTTCTCATTTTTGGATGCCATTGATCAATTCGGTCGAGGAGGAAAAATTCCTCCCCCTTTCCTCGTATCGTTTGTATAGCCTCATTTTTAAGCCCATTTTTAATTCGCTGTTATTTTTGTAATCATGCTCTTATATGAGCAATGTGAGCCATGGAATCATCTTGGTATGTGAACCGATGTAGTAAATTCGTACCCAGTGATCGTGGTTCTTTGTAGGTGTCGGCTCTCTTAGGGTCTTGAAGTGTGACATCATGTATCTTAGTTTATTAGTTCGACCTTGTCTAGCATCGAAAAGCATGGATTCAGTTATCTTTATAATTCGTGAGGTCGAGCTTAATGGCCCAGATTTCGCGAGACGATTTTAATGGTGAAGTCGGTTTAGATAAATCAGGATCACAGAAAAATTCAGGTTTTTCAATCGAAATTAACAATTTTCTTCTTTTTCGAAATTCGGTTTTAAGTTTCCTGATATCATTACGAATAAAGACTTATTGATGAATATCATTAATTTAAATTCCTTTATTTATTTGTAAGAACATAACAACAATATGCAAAGTAAATGCTTTTTTAAATCAGGTGATTTTTTAGGTTCTTTTTCCTATGTGTAGATTGAATAATTTAAAAATATAAAATTTTAATTTATTTTATTTTATTTCTCTTTCGTTAATAAAATCATAAATAACAACACTGTTTGCTAGATCTAGAAGTTTTAAAAAAAATAATTATTAATTCTTAAAAAAAAAAATCATAAATCGAAATAATTAAAAATTTTGGATCACGCGGCTCTTCACTTTTAAAACAATAAATATATAAGACTCAGATCCAAATTTTAAGATTCTCCGGATGGCGGATTAGAGAAAGGAAGGTACAGACTCCTCGATCAAACTTCAGGTTTGGCTTCTTCTCCGTTTGGGCTTTCAGCTGGTGCTCACCTGAAGAAAATCGTCAGCCTCGATTATTTTCTCTACGGTTTCTTTATCAAGATTTTGTGGATAGAAATCAAGTCGGAGATATCAGTTTATAAAGTTCTCCGGTTCTTGTATTGTAGGTACTGGTTGCCGGTTCGGATTATTGTCTTTGTGGGAAGGCTTTATTTCTTTGGAGGTACTCCTTACATAATTTTCTTTTTAGGTGTTTCTCTAGCTTTTGATTGATTTGATGATTTAGTTAATTTTTTTTCTAGTTGAACACCAACTGTTCGATAAAACATTTTAATAGTTAGCGTTCTTCTTATTCTTTTTCTTCTTTTAGAGAAAACATCAAACTATTGAATTTTAGATTCTGGATTAATTTCACGCATAGATTATGGTTGCTCGTGTTCTTTGTGACTTCCAAAAGCTGTATCTCTCTCTCGTGCAATGAGGATCAAAAGGTTGAGCTGCTTCAGGCTGTCAATTTGGATCTCTATACTGTTCATCTCTGTTGCTCTAGATTTGTGGCAACCTGATTCATTCACATTGTCTCATTTGTACTCCTACAATTTCTTTGCCTGTCACAAGAACATACTGGGCCAATTTGATTTCGCCTCATACTACGATTTCTTTGATGTACCTTTTGTCATTAATTTTGTCTCAACTGGAGAAAGCAAGAAAATGGTTATGCTTGAGAGGGTTTCATGGAGTTGGGCTTTCTTTTTTCTTGATCATCTTTAACTTTTTGAACAGAGAGATACCTCATATCCAGGGGAGGCTTTAGGTTCTCTTGCAGTGCATTTGGAATGGTAAAGGCAGTGGCATTTCCTTGCAAAGTATGTTTGATTTTCCTTTTGTGTTAATATGGTAATTAGTTTTAGGTTGTTTTTCATGAATTAGATTTTCTTAGAGAGCATGCTGTCTCTCAATTTAATAAGTATTAAATTATTTTCTAGAAGACAACAGAGTGGATGGTCATCCTTTATGGTGCAGGCTGCTAGTCAAGCATGAAAATTTCAAAGATTTAAAGGATATTAGCTGAGATTTGTTAGAAAGAGCATATCCAGAGGACCACATAGAGGAATCGAATGTTTTGATAAATGGTGAATTGAAAATAAAAATAAGCATGTTACATTATTACTATGAGTGCTCAAGTATGGATAAATGATTATCGGTTCTCTAAATTGGATTGATGAACTGATACCTTATAAATTGCTAGAATCACATATCCTGACAAAATATGAGTCTAGAATTTAGTTGAAAGCCAAAAAGGAGTTGTTTAGCTGAATGCCAAGGTTGTTACACAATGGCCATGGGAAATATAGGTTATGAGTTAGATGAGAAAAAATAACCATGGTGGCTAAATCTTACAAATTTTAATTGTGAGGAGTGATTTATTTTTTTAATAAAATAGCTAGGTATCGTGACCTTGAAATAAGTATTCTATCATGGTTTGGGGTGATGGTATATTAGGCATGAAACTTGACCTTTGAATCTGGGAAGCTTACCCATCCAATTTTATCAAGTTACATTTATTTAGGGATTGTAAATAGCATTTCTAATATTTAAAATGCCGGTTTTGGGTTCTACCTGATAAGTTTATGGGGTGGTGAGGCTAAAATTTGGAGGGGAAAAAACCCTACATTGCTAATGAATTGGAATCCATTTTATGTAATTGCAATCATAGTTCTTTCTTCATTTGAAAAATAATGTTGTTGCTGTAGTGGTAGTGTCTAATTTTTATTTTATTTTATTTTTCTTTCTGAGTATTTGAAAGATGCATCTTAACATTTTGACAAGATTGATCTTCTATTCACATATGATTCTCAAAAAGAGTGTTGGGGTATGGCTCAGAAAATAGTTTGCTTTTGTCCTTACTTTGGCATAACCTTTTTCTAATATAGGCATCAATATTGCCTTCTGCAAAGGTGAAGCGCGCCTAGCCAGGTAAAGTCAAAGGAGCAAGGATGGAACTTTCTTTAACTCGACCAGATGATTGGCATCTTCATCTACGTGATGGTGACCTTCTTGAAGCTGTTGTCCCTCACAGGTCACTTTATCTTAATGGGCATGCTCTTTCAAAGTAGATTGATGATTATCTCACTTTTAGTTATGGATTTGATGTATATCTCACTGACTTAGAAAAATGGTTATTTACTTTTTCTCATTGAATGGGATAATTTTGTTTTGAACATTATGATTTATAATCTGACTATGATTAATTCTTACAGTGCAGGTCATTTTGGAAGGGGAATAGTGATGCCAAATCTGAAACCCCCCATCACCACCACAGCTGCTGCTGTGGCTTACCGGGAATCCATATTGAAAGCACTGCCTGCCAATTGTGACTTCACCCCTCTTATGACACTTTATTTGACTGATAAAACAAGTCCTAACGAGATCAAGCTTGCAAGTGAGTTCAGCCACAGCTTCTGATTTAAAGCCTGTTAGTTGTTTTTACTTTCTGGTATTGCTGCTTTCCTTCTCAATTCTCAGATTTATCACATTTCAAAGTTACTAAGACATCTACTTGTAGCTAATGTTTTATCTTTTCTATGTAACTTTAGAATGGATAATATAATTGACATTATTGATTGGCTAGGTTGCCAATACGGGGAGGGTTTTTTGCTTTTTCTTTGGTGTGCACTTGTAGGCATCACCCGTACTTGGTGTAACCTTTTTTGGCTCTTTAATATATCTTTTGCTCTTTTGCCTGTCAAATGAAAAAAAGTCACTACCTTGAAAACAAAAAGGTAAATAAATAAGTAAAAACAAAAACTAAATTAGGAGATAAGACGAAATTTAATAACATTGACTCAGCTAATTTACTCCACCAAATCAGATCACAATATCCCATTAATAGCATTAAATTAAATCACCCGATTTTTTCCGCATAAATGAACACAAAATGTGTAATTTGCAATCCTGATTCCTGTGAACTCCCCTACTGGTGGATGTCTTCCTTTTCATTTAAATGACGATTTGGGATTATCTAAAAAATACAGGTTGTGGAGGTTTGTAATATGAAATCCTTACGGATTTTTCTTTTCTTTAAAAATTTATTCTCTATAGATTAACTTCTATGACTTCATAATTATTTTAACCTCACAGAGATAATCTTTTATGGTCTTCAACATCAGCTAGTTTGCTCAATTGAATGCACTTATGATGGTTATCTCTGTAATTGTTAAGTCGATGTGGTAGATCTTTATTAAGGTCAATTCCTGTTACTTTCTCCTTTACTTGCTATAATTCTGCCTGTTGTTTGAAATAAAAATTCTAATTGGCACAACAGGAAATAGTGGGGTAGTTTTCGCTGTAAAGTTGTACCCTGCTGGTGCTACAACAAATTCTCAAGATGGTGTTACGGATCTCTTTGGGAAGTGCCTTCATGTTCTTGAGGAGATGGTTGAGCAGAATATGCCTTTACTGGTAAATCCACCAGCCCCTAAATAGACTTTTATCCTTGTTTACCTTGTATATTTCTGTAACCACATTTGCAAGTGAAAATCCTCGTTCCTCGTTCAAAGAACAAAAGTCAAGAGTGAAAACATGATTTAGATTTTCTAGAAGCAATTTTTTTTGTTCCTTGGTGAGAACTAACTTCATCTGTTGCTGCTTTTGGAAGGCAGCCTGTGAACTTTTGGCTTATGACAAGTGAGCACAGCTTCCGCCCATAAGTGAAAGTATAAATCACATTCTAAGTTTTTTTTTTCTCTAAACAAATGAAAGGAATGTGCAGGAATTGAATCCTAGTGACAATGTGTTTTAACTGACAGACAATTCAAACACACATGGATGCCTTCACTAATCCTGAAGACTTTTTTGAACAATGAAAGTACCATAAATATCTTTGTAATCTCTAGAGTTGCAAAACTCAAACATATTAACTTACAGCATCTAATTGATAACCAGAAATCACTGTGATTGAACAAACCTTTAGATTATTGAGTGCAACCCATGATATTGTTTTAAAGCAATATCCCTTAACCTTATGTTTCTTTTTTCTAAAGTAATTAAAGCAATAGCTTTGACTGATTGAAGACTTGGACAAGCAATTGTAAATCTTCGAGTGACAAAAGGCTTGAGCACAAATTGGCAAAATCTACTACTATTAGTAGCCACTTTCCAAACAAAAGTTTCTTGGGGCCTATCATATCCTGAGCCAAACACAGTTTTACATGGGTTCTAAGTTGTGCATTTCAAGTAGTTTACTCTTTCTCAGTGTGTGAATTCAACAACTGCAGAAGACACCATTTGAACTAAGACTTCTATCTGTTTGAGCTTCTTTTACAGGTCCATGGGGAGATTACAGATCCAGAGGTTGATGTATTTGATAGAGAAAAAAAAGTTTTCATCGACACTGTTTAAGACCTTTGATTCAAGAAACTTCCACGGCTGAAGGTTGTGATAGACATGTACAACCATAGATGCTGTTAGGTTTGTTGAGTCTTGCGATAGAGGTATCTTTAATCACTTTTACATTTTCCACCATCACCATTATTATTTCCATTGTTTTCGCTCCTTTCTAGGAAGTGTTTTAATCCATTTATTCATCATTCCTCTTATCCTATGTGTAGATGTAGACATTTTTGTCCGCCGATTGTGTTTATTAGGATCTGTTGCGACAACTGTTACACCACAGCATCTTGTTTTGAATAGAAATTCGTTGTTTCAAAGGAGGATTGCAGCCACACAATTACTGTCTTCCAGTACTTGAAGACACATAGTAAGCATTATTCTCATTTATAGAGAAGTGATAACGGATTGTATTCATGTGTGATTTTGGAGACTTACGATATCTCAACTTAGCTCTAATCAATTAGAAACCTGATGTTTTTATGCAATCATCTACTATGCAACAACTTATCAATGGATAGAAGCATGCATGAATGTTAGTCTGATCTGTATGCTACTTGTCTGAGTTTGGCATGGATACTTTGAGTAAGATCAAGGTTGTGCCATAAATTGCCACTTTCTGTTTAAAATGTTTTAAATGCACCTGACAATTTTTGTTATGCCAGCACTCTTGGGTTTATTCATGTCGAAATGCGACAAGTGGATTATCTCTGTTATTCGCTACTTGACCACTGAATATGGGTTATTTTGGGAAATATGATGCAACTTGTATGAAGAAATTATTTGTGTTGTGAATTCTCCAATTATGGCATTGCATGGATTGATTTGATTTATCTGTACTTAACCTGTTCATGAAATTTGCAAAATCTGAAGAACTTTGTACCATTGCAGTATTCCTTTTGACTAATTTTGGCATCTGAGCCTATTTGTTTGTCTTTCTTCTAGGACTGGCTATTGTGTCAGCTGTGACTAGTGGGAGTAAATTTTTTTTCCTTGGAACCGATAGCGCCCCTCATGAGAGACGAAGAAAAGAGTGTCCTTGTGGATGTGCTGGTATATACAATGCCTATTGCCTTGTCACTATATGCAATGTTTGAGGAGAGTAAATTCTCTCTTACATTCAATTAATATTATGTTATTTATTTTTTCTTTTTTCATCTAACTTTTTACATTTTCTAGTTGGGAAAATCTAAAATCTCATGTTGATTACCATCATTAAGTGAGGTCATGAATGCTTATGGGTGGTTGATGAATTTCTAGATGCTTGATTGAAAATCTTAGTTGAGTTGGCTTTATTGGGAATAAAGCCTACTAATACATGACATGCAAATAATATTGAACTTCTTTTAGTAGATGGCTGAAGGAGCATTGATCCAGTTCTTACTATATATCAAAGTTTCAGTCATGCCTGATACACTAGCTTGGTCTGTGGTGGTCCCCTATGACGTGGGTTGATTGGTATCTGCAATATTAAAATGATCCCATAACTTAAACAATGAAAAACCTTTTGTTCTACAACCATTGAATTTTTAATCTCATAAAAATACACTGCTTGCCTAAGGCTCTGGGTACTGAATGATCTGTACCTGCAGCCTTGAATGGCATTCCTAAAGATTGAAATGCTTAGAGACTCTTCTTGTCCTGCAATCAGATCTGCTGCTACTCGTGGCACATAAATTAAATTTCTGCAAGTTGGCGTTACTAATATGATGGTAGTTCTAGGTTATATCGAATCAATAATGGTCATTTATTTATGTCGATCATTTCTTGTTCCTTAAGACAAACAAAGCTACCTCATATGCATGTAGGCGTTTAAGTGAAGTGACTTTGTTGGACAACATGCTGTGGTGATTTCAGGCGGTGCACTGGACAGCTGAAGAGCGTTTACGAGAGAGCTTTAATGGACCAGACTTCTATGGGCTTCCAAGGAACACATCAAAAATCAAATTGAGGAAGACCCCATGGAAGGTTCCAGAGTCTTACTCATTCTCCTTTGGGGATCATTGTTCCCAATGTTTTGCAGGTCAGACACTCGACTGGCTTCCATCCTCCCCTTGATCAGTGCCCTGAATCCTGATGATGGTTGTAAGCTTCCATCCCTGATCTCAACTAAAACAGCGGAGATATTGTTATCTTTTAGAATGATTGCTACAAGGAATTCTAATCTAATTTTGGCCCTGTTGGAACTGTCTCGACAAAATTAAAACCCTTTTTTGAAGTTCAACAACATTGTTCTTTTTTTTAAGTTCAAAATGTTGGGTTGATTTATTTTCAAAGTTAAATATTTATTATTTCTTCCGAAGGGAAATGTCAAAATCCATTCATTGATACCAATAAAATCAAGAACCAGTCTCATTCCTTTATAAAAGACTTGGTTGTTGATCTATTAATTAAGCCCACCAAACTATCAATAATGGAAGAGTACATCCCATGTCTTTGTGCTTCCAAAAATATTTGGTTTTAATCCCAGCTCCAAATAATTCACTGGGCAAACAAGAACTGCAGTCCACAGTTCCTTGATTTATGTAGTGAATTATTCAATCTCTCATTCATGTTACTAACCAAAAGCTGCTGAATTCAAAAATAAAAAATTAAAAAACCTTAAGGCAGAAACTACTAGCTGATAAGAAATATATTCAGAATCTTTTTCATTTTCAGAAAGTTTAAAAGAAAAAAAATCGTGACAAGATGAAAGGAAGAAAAGTAGAATATATATATATATATATATATATATATATATATAAATAAAATGCGGAAGGGATAGTTTGGTTGGTGTGGTCTTGGTTGTTCCCCAATGGATATCAGTTCAAGTCCCTTAGAATAAATATGAGTTCTTTTGATTATTAACTTCAGTACCATGAAAATAATCCGTGTGTGTGTGTGTGTATATATATATATATATATATATATATATACCTACTATACTATATATATATATATATATATATAAATGGTATATGAGTTGGATTGACCTAGGATTTGCTTCCTAATGGTTGTCAGTTTAGAGTCCCACTTAGGACTATAGGATTCACTCATTGGATTATTCCTATCTCTCTAAACATGAGATCATCCTTATACATTCCCATGATTACTCTTTAACTTATCTAAACTTAGTGGCTCCTCGTACCATTAGTTAGTCCGGCTCCCCATAAGACTCTCAATAGAGGGTAAACAAATGTGAAATATGATGATCAGAGAAAATAACTCTTTATGGAACCAGTGATGAAAGGCCATGTGCAGCATAAGAGATAAAAGACAGATGAACGAGGCTCAATCACACTATATGCAAAATCTGTTTGACCTTCGCAGACCTTACTACCATATAGCCTTCCCTACTTCCTACTAACTAAGACCGAGCATGCTGAATATCGTGGTATACTGCCTCCGAGATAGATTCTCATACACAGCAGGATTGGAAAGGAATATTCAAACTCATTAAAACACTCTTATTTACAAAAAGATAAATTTCTTTCCTGAAAGAAGTTCTTGGGAAAGCCATTACAAAATATGGACACAAGACAGACAGGCTCTTTTTTCCTGATATCCTCTCACCAAGAAAACCTTCTCTCAATCTGATAAAGGAGTATTCTTCTGTTTTTAGATTCCTTCTTATCTTCAGATTCAACTTTGTTATCATCCGTTTTCTCACTTTCAAAAGTAAGCACTATCTTCTAAGTGACTTTTTCATTCCACCTCTTCTTGTCTTTGATTATTATCCTCCAATCGCACCGCGATATGTCTTCAAAAGCATATTAAGTAATTATGTCGACATTTATCAAGGGGACATCACTTATTCGTCATTTACCTTTATAAATGCATATGTCCTCAGCTCTAATTACTCTAGCGATAGATACTAGCATTTTTTTCCCAATGGTAATCCACCTTCATCAAGTATTTTTTGTCTTTTTTTCTATAAATATTTTTACTGTTTGCTCAATCATTGTCATTTGACTAATGGGCAATAATAAATGGTCCAACCTTACTCAACTGATTTTCCGTCATCATTCTTCTTCTAGCTTTCTTCTCATCACATGACATTTATCTAAATATGTTATTGTGATAAGTGATCGAAAGCACCATTTTTTCTGACTCCATCATTCTTCCAAGTACGCCTTTATCCCTAAGTAACGCTTCTTGGCCTACCCATCAGTTCGTTATAATATCCCCCCGCTCTTCGGTTTAAAATCATTTATTTGAAATCTCGGTTCTTCATCATTGCTTATCAGGATTTGCATGATAGGGCTTTGATGCATATTCTTACTATCTTCATTATATTTTGATTGAAGAATTTTAGCGTGTAGCTCTCCGACGCCTGGCTATGTTACATAATCGACTCGAGGGTGCTTAGTTAAGAATTTAATCGCCAATTAGGCTTAAATAGATCTTAAGTATCAAAACAGAATCCATAAGATTCAATAAATAAATGGATTCATCTTTTTATGACACATTCTCGCAGATAGACTGGGTAGGAGTCCTGCATTCCATTATCAGAGCCATATAAATAAATTCAGTAAAAATCAAATACTTTCTTTCCATATCAGGAAATGTTATTGGAGAGATTATGGATATATTTTCTATTTTTTCTTTTCGAAAGAAGATAAGATTGAATCAATTTTCTCCTTGGAGACAGTTTGTCATTTATAACGTTATCTCCACTTATGCTGCCATTTTCAAGATCGTTATCTTTCAGCTTTTATCCTTTTCGCGATGTGATATTTCCTGCATCATTTCAGACATTTTTTTGTCTCTTTAGATGCATGATATATCTCACGTCCTAAATCAAGTATAAGATTTATTGTCATTGATTTTTTCTGAATGGTATCAGATATCCAAGCTTATCTTATGCTTTACCTCGAGGTACATCAGTGAAATATTCCTCTTTTCGATCTCAATTATCATTTCTCCTGGTAATCTTTCAAAACATTTTTCGCGAGATTTAATATATATTTTGACTCGACCTTATAACAAGAATGATCCAAAAATAAATTACAATAATTATGGGTACACATCATTCAAAAATTTCAGATTAATCCACTAAACACTGACTTGAAAAAACCTGTTAGCAGTCACCTCAATAATTTTGATCCATTGTACCACAAGTGTGGACATCAGTATTACAAAATGGCTAAAGGAATGTGATAACTGGAAAGAGAAAATGTCGCTTGATAGGAAAACTTAGACTGTACAATAAGCTGTGTAAAATAGTAAGAAAATACCTTAAATTCTTTGAATTGTAGAGAGAAAGCAATGAACAACTTCAAAATATGAGTTTCTAGGGTTTCAAAACTCCGAAGTTAGAGAGAGAGAGAGAAAGAAATTGTGTACAATAAGCATGTTTGGTGATGGTGACGAGTGTTGTTTAGGTGAAGTTATCGTTGAAGGAAGGATGACATGATCACCGTTCAAAGTGTTCTCAGAGTCTATTGGGCATTCAGAGACGAACTTCTAACCCATTCCAACGCCTTTGCTCTCTCCTACCCAGATCACCATTCAAGGACATGATCGTCATTTAGAGACTATTGGGTTTTTGAGCTTTTTTCCTCTATGGTGTAGTAACAACATGTTACGGTGGTACTGCAGTTCATCAACTTGCACGCCTCTATACTTCGTGTGGGAGAAGCTGATAGGGATGCACGAAGAAATGCTAACACTTTTAATAGCTGACTTAACTGGAATAGCCGAAGCCAAGTATCATTTAGCGCTGAGTTTCGAAATTGTACTGAATGAAATTTACTGAAGCTGAGAGCCTCGACCACTAACATTTCGAGTCGAAATACCTGGGCCGAAATTCGGGAAGAGGCTCGCGAAATTGCCTCTGCTTCATTAAGACTTCCTAATTATTATATATCCAACTTTGTAGACTCCATATTAATATATATATATATATATATATATGATATATATATATATATATATATATATATATATATATATATATTTATCACGTTTATAATACTAACTTATTAATATAATTTATTATCAATATCCTATTATCTTACATCTTTTTTTAAAGAAAATTAATTATTTTAAAAATAAATATATTTATATAACTAAATAAATAATAAAATGTATGATTGTTTAAGAATAAAAAAATGTATATATTATTTATGCTATCCCCTGAAAGTAGAGACATATAAAAATTAAAAACAAACTCTTTAAAATTTTACATAAAAAATATCTCGAGCTTTCTCGCAAAGTCTTTTCGAAATGTAGCCATTTAGGTCGCTTCACTCGACTCACTATCATTTCGAAATGAGCTCGAGCCCAATGGTACCACACTTAGTTTAGTTTCACCGAGCTTCGAAACCAGTGAATCATGAGCTGTTCTTCGTCTTCATTAGCGACCTTTGATGCATTTGAGCGCAAAAGTTTCACCGCTTACATCATCCCTGCTCTAGCCCACATCTTTACCTTCAAATCAGCGGCTGCCCGTGAGGTAACCACACATTCTTCTCCTACTCCCCACACACCAGATTATTCAATGGCACGTTTTCAATAATTGCATTTGTCTCCCATTCACCATCATATGATGAACATCAATTAAACTTTTATTTAATACAAAGATTACATTAAGGGGTGATTTAATTAAAAGACTTTTGAAAACCCAATTTTGAAATTTTCACACTTCATCAATTTTGCTATGATTTTGACAAAAATACCCTTTTTATTTTAGTGAAATACCACGAACAACACCTTGCACTTCGTTTCATACTTTGCTAATGTTTTTTTTTTTATTAGGTAAAGGTCATTTTGTGGTAATTATGCCATATATGGTAGCGGCCCAATATTTTTTGTAGCTGAAAATTATTTATAGTTGTGACCACTAATCTCTAGTGTTACTTGTAGCGTTACGCTGCCTATTTCAACTATAAGAATCCCATAAATAAGTAACTCAAGTCTCTTCAACTATGGGAGGCTACTAGCTCATTTTTAGTTGCAAATTTAAATCTTTCTAATTATATATGAGTCATTTTTAGTTGTACCTCAATCTTAACCGCAACTATACAATTATTTTTAATTGTAGCTCAATCTTAACCGCAACTATAGAGTCAATTTTAGTTGAGACTCAATTCTATCCACAACTATATAATCACTTAAATATAGCCTAATAAATATGAAACTAAAAATATGCTTTAAACAAGAAACTTTTCTGGGTCCCTACTAAACAACGTCCCTATAAGTCACTTTTCTTGTAGTAAGTCACTGTCCGAACATGAAAGCCTAACTCGTAATTCTAAGTGCAACAACCTCGAAAAACTTCCTTTGTTTAGCGTGATGATCCCTTGTCAACCCCATAGTAGATTATGACAAGAGCTTTCTCAAGGAAAGCCTGAGAGAAGATCGACACTTCCATCAAATTTGATGAAAGCCACATCCTTGGCTTCAAGGGGTCATTTTACCCGTATGTGCATGGAAATTGATTTGGAAAAGTTGTCGATCTCTAAGTTTCAACTTAGGCTCAAGGTAAGGAAAACTAAATACAAAGGCATTCACTTAGCGTGTTTTAGTTATGGAGGATTCAATCAGCAGAAGGATGAATGCCCTTCGGAGAAAGAAACGACACCACTAGAACCGAAAGGGAATCGGGGATCGGGCGATAAGGAGGATGATAACCCCCGGTGCAGAGGATCAAGGAAAGACGTCCCGAAAAGGGATCAGATCTCTAATCAACCTAGTAGCTATTGAAAACAGGGTCACTGATGTTAGGCATCAAGTGTAGCCCATCGTCATCAAAGTAGTTAAAATCACGAGGAAGATGTGGGAGAGAGGTATGAGAAAGGTAAGAAGAGTGGACCTTAAAGGCAACCTATGGCAAATCAGACTTCAAATATAAGGTGTGACACCCCTATCCCGGGGGTCCCGTTGACAACCCGTCAACTTACGAAAACCTGTAAATATAGGGTGTCCCGATGTCACACTCATTTGTCTCATATATTGAGACCCATTCCTGCAGATTTAATTCACAAATATACAAAAATATATGATAAACTATTTAACCAACAATCCACTTACGCCCTTTTACTTATTAGTGTTGTATAAATGTTTTCAGCTTTCATCATAATACAAGACAAAAACAAAATGATAACAAAGCCGCATCCCGCTCATCCCCTCATGCGTCCTATACGCAGCCGACACCGTACCTGACCAGACCGGTGTCCCACGACTGGTGAGCAATGCCCACTAGGAAAAAGATCTCTATACAAGCTACCCTCACCCAAGTCACATACGCACGACACACCACACACTCCAAGAAAACACGATGCCTACTCCCATTGTCTATATCTTACACGGTAACGACCACCCTTCCCACATCCCGAGCCCTCTCCGACTCCCCCACGCATTTAATATGCTGGTTGAGAAAACACTGCTTTCAAAACAAACAAGTTTTTGTTCTGTGGAAAACACATTATCTCGATTCGATAAAATTATTTCTGACAACCCTCCGAACAAATACGCTGACAATCATTCAAGGTGAATTGTCGACAATTCTTCAAATACCCATCGATGACCTCCAAATACGAATCGATTCGACAACTTTCCAAAGAATTTTCCTGACAACTTTCGATATAATTTTTTCGATAACCTTCGATTTTTATTCCTCGTGCATGGACATACTCCGAGTAATCAATTATGAGCTCACAACCCTTCCTGAAACATGTCATGCACTCACACCTACGGCTCCTGGGGTGTCCCAAAGGCATACGGTCTTGTCATATCATTTCGACAACAATTCATGTTACTATATTTGCCATGCATATATTAACAAAATGCACACACAAACAACATGTTATGCATTTTCCAACAGCTAAACACACGTGGCCAACGCAACTTCACCCATAAAATGCGCGACCTCGGCCCCTTTCACGCTCATCACCGACCATCAAGATAACAAACACATCACAAACCCAAAGACACGGGCCCCGGATCAAAACCAAACCTCAATACAAGCCTAGACCCCAAAGAGTCCCGAAAATCTCGTCTGTACTGGTCCGCAAACAACCAGTAAAAATTTAGCCCGAATCGGTGCGAAAAACAAATCCCAAATTTAGCTCGACTATCTCGAAAACAGCTCGAAATTCCTGCCACTAAGTCCAAAATTTTATGACTGGGAACCTACTGCCGTTTCCGCCCTACAATGTGCCTCCCAAGCTTATTAATCACTTTTTAGAGCTAAATAACACAAGAGTGAAAATTCCCACCTCATTGAGCTTCGACGAAACCCAACATTTCGCATCTACGCCGCAAATTCTCCTGACGACGAATTAATCTACTGTCACTTAAATCCTACGCTGACATAGATCCTGCAGCAAACCATTATAGTTAAAAATAAAAAATATACTTTTATACGTCAATTTCACTATTTTTGACTTTTGTTTTTGTTTTTTTCGTTTTTATCTTTTTCTTTTTTATTATTTTTATTATTATTTCTTTCCCCTTTTACACTTTACTTCGTGATCATCAATCATACGCCAATTAATCGCGAACCATTACATCTCGTGTCATGACCATACTGCTCTTATCACGTTATTACCTCTTGTGTACACACATGCAGATCCTCGACATCCCACGCCCGAAAAACGCAGGTCCTGCACTGGGGATTTAATTCACGCAGAAAACTAATGCGAAGAGTTTTATATTTTTTTAATAGACGATTTCAATAAATGCTGTTTCCGCTATTATCCAGTATCTAAAAATTCCAGCTTTTTCAACCGAATATGCATGGTACTTCTTTTTCGAAAAATTTACTTTTGCTTCATGCATGTTATCCTACTTCAGTAATGAAAGTAATAGATTTATGAAAGGTCCCATAAGACTTGAATGAGGAAAGGGAGGCTAGTAGACCTTCTATAAAGTGACAGGAGGAAATCACCCATATATCACGTAAGAATAAGAGTAGTAAGTCTTTAATGCTCAAAAAAGACAGATCGATTTTGATCACAAAAATATTCGACCATAATAAAAAACACTCAAGTATAATCACTAATACATAAGCATATTAAGGACAACAAAACAAGGCAGCGAAAATGAGACCAAACTCCGTTCCAACGGTATAAAGAACCCACTAACACTGGTTTGTAATAGGTGACATCACCCTAAGAGATATAAAAGGAAAAAGGTGAATTACCCCTATAACTCCAAACTCGTGATGTCAAATCAACAAACGGTAAATCAAACCATGTGATTTAACACTACCAGTGACCAGCTAATTGACCCCACAGCAAAATGCCGTATTAATCTCGCCGTTTCGATGCAGGAGGTGCTAGTGGCCAAGAAGAGCCATGTCATCAGAGCCAAGCTTCTACGTGATGTGCCCTCCCACCAAAATAAAAACAAAAAAAAACTAAGTAACTTTTAATTTGATAATATGACTTCCTCCTCATCTTCCGAGAAAATATGTTTAGTTCAAATGATAAATGTTGAAACAAATTTTTTATATATCATTTTATTTTATAAATGAATATTTTCATTTATTTTCTCATATATGCATTAAATTCCTGGGGGTATTATAAACAAAATATAAAAGTGCAAAAAAGATCATATGGCTTTAACTCACATGACCTCGACTTGATCGATGTAATCCTACCAACTCATCCAATTTTATGCTAATCCCATCATCGATGTTAGTTTAATTGGCAAACATGGAAGGGGTTAGAGGTCAAAGAATTAGGTTAGGAGTTTAATTAAATATTTATTATTTTAGATGAAATTGGTGTTTGGTGAACATTTTATTTTGTTAACTCAATAAAAATGGTAGAGAGCGTTTCTCTGTGAAAACCTGGGGTCGCCCTCTCCATTTGTCCCTCTTTCAGCTCGTCAGATATAGATGACTTAGAGGATAGAGATTTCTTTTGGCCATTCTACCAAATAACCCTCCCACCATTTTCTTCCTTAATTATGAAATTTTTTCTAACAAAGTTGTTTCTTCTACACCCGATTTAAGTTTGTAATGGTATATTTTTCCTTGTCTTTTCGTGGTTTTGGTTTCACCAACCTCCCATCAGGGCGCCTTTTTTTTTGTCGCTGATTTGTTGCGGCGAGTTGTACTGTCATGTAAGCTTTTTTTGCTGGTTTTGCGAAGTAACAGCTCGATGATGTTTCGATCCGATAGTCATTGGATTAAATCCACGTTTCATCAATATACAAATCAAACTTAGGTTTTTTGAGTCATTTGATCATCATCAAATAATGGTTCTTGAAATGATCATTTTGCAATTAACCTGGATGCTACGTCATTCTCTAAAGTTTTTAGCACTTTTGATGTTGTGCTTCTATCGATTTTATTACTAAATATTCAATAGTCAAATAAAAGTAGTATGTTTTTTTTATGTTGATAATAATTAAATCAATTAAACTTAACTTTTGTTTTTGACATCTATTCAAGTTATATTACGCTACGCATTACGTTCCCTCACACAAACTTCTATCGGGCTAATTCTTTCTCTATGGCCGCCTGAGATCTTAATCACTTGATCTAGATCTTATTGGCAATTAAACTTAACTTATTACTAGTAAATTCGCTTTAGATTTCGGTTGTTATTCACAAACTTGAATAGAATGATAGAAAAGTGAATTATTTTCCTTTTCTTTATAAACATTAAATACCTCTTTTTCTTTAATCTAAAATATTTTGGTCTCTCATTCCTTTCTCTCTCTTTTTATATTGTTCTCTTTAGCCATTTTACTCAAACAACGGTAGAGTGCATTTTTTAGTCATTCTCGACCAAATCACCCATTCAGACATCTTTCTTTCATTGCTTTTAATTATTCCATAAAACTTTGTGTCTTTGTCTTTGTTTTCGCACATTAACGTCTTATTGCATTGTCACGCTCATTATGCTTGACGTGAGATGTGGCTTGGTGTGCACGTAAGTGAGTATAAAGGTGGATGAGGGTATTTTTTCATTAGAAAATTTCTTGCCATCTAATTACACGTGACATTCTCCACATGAATAGGTAAAATGCAATAATGATGGGTGGCGTCTGTATTGTTAACGCTCTGTTTGTTTATTCGTTGAATTAGTTAACGATACAGGTATAAGTGTGTCACGGTAGAAATTTTAAAAGCATGATTGGACCACAAAAAAGTTTAGGGTCAGATTTGACGCTACCTAAACCTCTAGCATTTTTACACCTTTTCCCATTTTCTTTCTATTTGCAAATGGAGCCTTAGAATTTTTGCTCTTTAGATTTGCTACTTGTGGCACATAAATTTCTTCAAATTGCCTTACTAATATGATGTTACTACTAGGTCATCATATCAATATGCTCATTTATGTTGATAATTTCTTGTTCCTTAAAACAAACAAAGCTACCCTCAAATTGAGGAAGACCCCCATGGAAGGTTTCTATATAGTCTTAGGTAGCATTTGTTTTACTTTTGCTGTTATTAATAAATACTTTCTTTAAAGATTCAACGCGTATTTATTTTTTTTCTATAGTTATAACATATGTTGATTTTTTTTAAATTCCGAATAAGCCAAAATATTTTATCCACTCGCTTTTTATCCTGTGATTCTTTCCTAAAAGTCATCTTTCAAATTAGAAAACATCACCCTTACCCAACAAAGAACTATGCACGCAACACTATCCAATTTAGCTTTTATCCTTAGAATTCTATTTCATTTTACTTTATTTAATTATTTAAATTTTAAATCAATAGAAAAACGTCAAAACTACCAAAATTTAGAATCTCATTCCGTTTTCTAAATCAGTTATATTTTAACATTGAAATTTGTATGCCCTTAAATTCAATTTTTATTTATTTTAATTTATTTATATAAATATTAAATGATATAATAAGTTTTCTTAATAGATTAAGATGTTAAGATGTTGGTTTTTTAGTATATAAAAAATATGACTTATTATTTAATACTATTATTATTATTTAGCATTAAACTTGAAAAAAATTATATTCCAACATTAGCTGAAAATAAAAAACAAAGGACAATCTTACTCGTTCTCCTGTATATCATCGTTCCAATGTTTGCAGGTCAGACACTCGGACTGGCGTCCATCTTCCCTTGTCAGTGCCCGATGATGGTTAAAAAGTTTCCTTTCTCTTTACTCCCTATGCAATGTCTCCAATCTGAATCTTATGTGGCCATGTTTTTGGAACTTTGTCGACAGGTCAAAAAATCTCGAAGTTCAATAAGATTGTGTTCTTCTTAGGTTCAAAAAGACATGATCTTTTGTGCCTGTTTGGTTGATTTATTCTTAAATTTAATTATTTGTTATTTTTTCTGAAGGGAAATGTCAAAATCCATTTATTGATACCAATAAAAGCAAGAACCAGTCTCCTTCCTTTGAAAGACATGGTTGTTAGCGTTCTCACACTAAACCCACCAAACCATTTTTAATGTACATATCCATCTCTGCGCTTCCAATAAATAATTTGGTTCGTTCTTATCCTTTTAATCCCAGCTAGGTCCAAATAATTATCTGGGACAAACAGACAAACAAAGAACTGTGGTTCACGGATTCCCTGACTTGTGCTTAATCTATTAATCTCTCACATTTATGTTCCTACCAAAGTTTGTTGAAGTGTAACAAAATGAAAAAATGGAAGGTGGCAAAAGCGACCAGCTGATTAGAAATATATTCAGAATCTTTTTCATTTTCAGAAAATTTAAAAGAAAGAAAATAAGGTGACAAGATAAAAGGCAAGAAAGTAAATATATATAATCCATATAAACTTGGTTGATTAATAAGTTGCAGGTTTGTTTTAGCATTTTGCTAAAGAAATAAGTTAGATAAGTTTCTGAAATTTAAAAAAATTGATTTCCATACAAGTTTATCCTTAACTTCATTCAAAAAAGTTTACCCTTAAATTTTAAAGACTGGTACAGTAAGCTCATGCATTCCATATAAAGATTTATTATAATTTACAGAAAATATATTTTTATTTTTATTTTAATTGAAAAATTCGAACTTACTGTATTTAAATATCAATTTGAAATACATCCAAACACAGCACTTTCATGAGTTTTAGAGACTTCTATTTTATTGGGATGTAAGCTAGTAATGGTACTTTCTTTATGCCCCAACAATATAGTTGATCAGGCTGTTGATGAAGTTATTGTGGTACTTCCTTTTAATGACATATCTCTCTTATGTACTTATTTGTTATCACTTGTCACCTCCATTCTCATTTTGAATATTTCCTACTTTATATTTTATTTATTTATTTTCCAACCTGTACATTTAAGCTTAGAAGTCTGGTCAGCGATGTCCTTCACTAACAGAACCCCATTTTGTCATTTTACTCTTGAAAAACCAGCCCTCTGCTTAATCCAAGATCTCCCTGATTTCATAAAGCCTATGTTACTTGCTAACTTCACGAATTGACACCCCTTCATTCTCAAATGAAAATGTCTTTGAAACAGCGTGATCAGATTTCTAAGTAGGTAAGATCTATCAGATTTGTAGCATGAAGCTACTTGCAAAACAGATAATTTTCCTAAATTTCATCCATTTTTTATGGGTTTATTGTCTCCATTCCTTCATCTAGAAGGCCTGAGGTGCAGCTTAGGACGTCACATGAGCTTTCTGTGGAGGTTTATTAGGGGCAGTCCTTTTAAAATTAAAAAGAGTTCATACTTAACCCTCGGGTACCTCAAAAGAGTTCTATATTTAACCTAAGGAACAATTCTGTTAGCAAGTTTAATCGAGTAACCTAAGGCCCAAAGGGCATATACGAAAACCAAACATTATTAGTGTTTTTACACCCCTTAACTTAGTTTTTGGGTCCACCATTACATACACCCTTCAAATTTTATCTTTATAGGCCTGTAGAGTCAAACCCAAGACTTGGGTTATCCCCTAAAACTTCGGATCTTGTACCACTAGGTTACAACATCACATCCATAAGTTTATGACCCCCCAAGATTGAATCCCATCTCCATTTTTATCGGGTCACCCGGGCCTGATTGGCCTCCTAAACGATCACCCACGCAGAATCTCACGATCATAAAAAGTTTTACTCGATCATTAATTAACTTAGAACTCCATGGGATTAATCACGTGAAACTACTTTGATACCTAAGATTATAGAAAAAGGGGAGTCCACATCTGCCTTGTAAACTAATCATGTAAATATTGTCTCCTTGCAACTTTAAAATATGTCTACTCAGGTAAAATGAGCTCGATACCAATTATAATATGTCAGCTGTAGGATGAACATTAAAAGACTTTCTTCCTCCATGATATATATATTTAGTTTTTTGAATTATAAAGTGATAAAGTTGGTAACTGATAATGGGTTAAGTGATATTTCTTTTCTATTGATAGGCTGTACCGCTTGGTCATTTTTTGACATGTTATTGTGATCAAGAAGCACCGAATGAATCAGTCGCTAAGCAGTGGGAAACAGTAAGTCAGTTATTGCTTCTGCTTTTACTAAGTCAGAAAGCGCGTTAACCCTCTATCATCACTTCCAAATAGAGAGATCATTATCAACTTTAGCTTAGTTTTTTGTATGACTTAACCAATCATTTCCGGACTTATATATATGAACACAGTACTATTGGTATGAGGAACCGCAAATATTGACACTTGAGAGGGAGAAAGTAAGATTCAAAGAAAGAGACAATTACATTGGGTTTGTTTGGTTATAGTTCTGAAAAATACTATTTTTTATTCTAAAAAACAAGATTAAGGAAAAGACTGAAAAATTTTAATTTTTTTTGTTTTAAAAACATAAAGAAAGGGAAGTTAAGAGAATAAAAATAATTTTTTAATAATAAAAATCTATTTTCTTTTGTGTTTCTAAAAACTATTGTCAAGAAAGAACCAAAGGACCCCATTATTTTTATTACTTATTAGAGCGTAGTGCATTGCATGCGTGTAATATGGCCACGGACTCACAGTTAAGTCTTGGAGTCTATGAAAAGAGGAATAGTTGGATGACCTATTCATTGTTTATTGATCATGGTTGACCCCAGAGGTCTTGAATCAAGCATATAAAAAGTCTCATTTACAGAAAGGAAATCCATGCTTAATCATGCTCTAGTAGTACCATACTTGAACCAGAGATGATAATGGCATTGGCTGGTATGAAGCAATATTGCTTGTTCCTTCCTCTTCTCTTCTTTAATGGTCTCCTTCAAGAAACCGACACCATTTCCTGCATTATTCCTCCTTTCCGGGCAAATAAAACAATCAGCCCGGCAGCGTGGGAACATCATCTGAACTGGGCTTCTTTACTCCAGGTAAGTCTTCTAACTATTACATTGGTATATGGTATGCAAAGTGGAAAATTCAGTATGACTGTAGTTTGGGTAGCAAATAGAGACCAATCTCCTCTCTCATTCATCTTCTTTCCACATTACAAATTTCCCATGATGGAGGTTGCTGGTTCTTCCTAACCAGTCCCAGAACTGAAATCTTGGTCACAGATCATGAAACCTCCTCTGCACCTGATCCCAATTGTTGCTGTTCTTCTTGACAATGAAATTAGTCGTCCGGGGAAGTCGAATTGCCCATCGTATGTGGCAGAGTTTTATCACCTGACTGATGATGGCGCCGTGGGAAGATTGGGGAGAGCAAGCATGTGTAAGGGAAAGGTAATACTGATCTGATGGAAAACCTGAGAATCCTGAACTGGGATTTCCTCGTCGAGGTCGAAACTGAACTGAACAGGTCATGTTCTGTTATGGAATTGAACTAAAATGTATTGGAAAATAGTGGGGAGTGGACAGAAGAACTTCGTTAATGTTCCTGAAATAAGATATTTATTATGACAAAAATTTCAGGTATGTTGAGACTGGAGAGGAAAGATATTTCACATAGCGATGCTGCTTTCCTCACTTTCTAACACTAGATTCCTGCTGGACTATACTGGGCAGCTCAAGCAGTCTTTCTTTGTCTGGGGGAGATTTCAAGCAGTGGGCTATCTCTCTGACGAAGCCGCTGCAATGCGAAGTCTATGGCTTCTGTGGTGGGTCCAGCAGCCGTAGCAGCCAGGGGGAGCTGCCAGAAGTTTGCAAGCTTTTGAACCGCCTTCATAGTTAAAGATTTGGGAAACTGGAGGATTATTCAGGCGGGTGTGTTCTTAAAAGACTCTCTTCAATGCCGGAATGATACCTTCTCTAAGATTTCGTAGCCGCAGGTTTCCTGATTCGAAGAATTTGACGGTTGGTACATCTAAGGAATGTGAGAAAGCTTGCTTGAGTGATTGTTCCTGCACTGGATATGCTTATGACAGTGGGTGTTTGATCTGGAAAGGAGCTCTCTTCAGTCTCCGGAAACTCCAGAGTGATGATACCTGAGGGAACAGTTCTTTGTCAGAATCCCGTGGGATCGAGCTGGTGTGGAAACCGGAACAAACACCACAAATTGAAGACAAGTAGAGAGGAAGTTGATTTGGATTCTTGCAATTGAGGGTCCGGGTTCTTTCTTGCTGTTTGTTATTCATTTGGTTGTTTTCTGTCGGAAACAAAGACGAATCCTGGCAAAGAATTCGAGGCAGTTGAGGATTCTCTGGTGCTGCTTTGCTACCGGGATCTCCAAACGCGACCAAGAACTTCTCCGAAAACTAGCGGAGGGATCTGCCCTGTTTACAAAGGCATGTTGCCTAACACAACTTTCATAGCAGTGAAGAAGCTCAAGAATTTAACACAAGAGGAGAAGCAGTTCCGGACGGAGGTGAGCAGCATCGGAACAATCCAGCACATCAATCTTGTCCGGCTTCGGGGATTCTGCGCAGAGCCTTCCAAAAGATGTCTAATCTTTGATTACATGCCCAACGGTTCTCTTGAACACCACCTTGCTTGAGAAAAGTTCTGAAAAAAAAACTACTAGACTGGAAAACCAGGTATAAATATTGCATTAGAGCCACAGAGGATTGGCTTACCTCCAAGGAGAAATGCGGAGACTGCATCATCCATTGTGGCATCAAGCCTGAGAATATTCTATTAGATGCTGCGTACAATGCAAAGGTTGCTTATTTTGGTCTGGTGAGGCTCGTTGGGAGGGATTTCAGCCGGGTGCTAACCACCATGAGAGGAACCAGAGGATACCTTGCTCCGGAATGGCTTTCAGGGGAAGCCATAACGCCTAAAGCTGATGTTTTCAGCCGCAAGTGGGGATGCTGCTTTTGAGTTATATCAGATATGAAACAGAGATGTCATATAGCATGATTGGATGATTATTTTCCCATCCGGGTTGTTGATGTGATAAACAATGGAGGCGAGGTTATGAGCTTGTTAGATGATTAGAGGGTAATGCGGCCATAGTAGAGGTGAACAGAGCTTGCAAAGCTGCTTGTTGGTGTATTCAGGACTATGAGAAGGACAGACCGACGATGGGGCAGATAGTTCAGGTTCTGGAGGGGGTCTCAGAATTGGCATAATTCTCCTATGCTCTCACCCTCCAAGGACTTTGAAAGCCAGGTGGATAAGTGCCATTGATTTCCTGGATGCTTCTTCAGAAGCTTGAATGACCGACCACTTCAATTCCTGATTCAGATATCAATTCCCACTCCAATTCTAAAATTCCAAATCTTCAAAATACAAAATATATTTAGGATTATTGTTTTTGTTGGCATGAATTTTTGGAAATTTAGAATTTGTGATATTAGAATGTTCTGTATGTTTGCAATTGAATAATTTCAATTAAAAATAAATGCTTGTGTTGTTTCACATTTTGAATCTTCATTCTTGCGTAAATGATCATCACAATTTCCTTGTTTCAGGGGCATATAGTTTTGATTTCATTGTGAAACAAGGTGTGGATGTGTGATATGTAAAGCTTACTCGGGTGTGTTTTTCATACCAAGGCTTGCTTGATTGAATACATGAACTTCAATGGCACATCAAATTGAGGGCGCTTTGCCCCAAGTATATCAATTTAAAACAACATCTACTATAAAAAATATTTTTAAATGAACTTGTATTTTCAAAAAAAGGTTTAATATAAAATGTGCAAGTCTTTCATTAACATATTAACATATTAGGTGGATAAACTTAGAAAGACGGTTTCAACCTTGAAAAGTACAAGTAATGAGGAAAAAATACTAATTAAGAAAAATGATTTCTCAAATTTGGTTTTAAGTTCTAAAATATAAAATCAAATCAATATAATTAAATAAATTTCAAAATTTTACATATTTTTGAATTTTTTAACATTTATATAATAAAAAGAAACAAATGAAATGAATTAAATAAAGCCATAGAAATTTAATTTATTAAGTTAAAAAATTTTTTTCTAAATTTTTTATCCTTTTCACTTTTCCTATATTTTTTTCTTCTCAAATTTCTTCCTTAGATTTGAGATCCCAAAGGAGAGCCAAAATTGAACTTATCTTTTCCCTAAAAAAAGTATAATATTGTAAAAATAAAACAAATGATGAAGTCACTGTTGTTAATAATATATATTTTTAAATAATATTAAAAAAATTCCAATTGGAAGGCAAGCGGTACTCGTGTTGATTTCATCGATTCCAATTCCTATCTAGTACGTTTCAGATTAACATATCCACGACAAAAATACTTTTTTCGATCGGGACAGAAAAATCGGTTTTCACGGTAAGTCTAAACTGATTTTTGATAGAAAAATTAAAAATCATGGAAAATCAGAAAATCATCGATTTTCACATTTTCTGAAATGGCCGCCGATTTTGCCGATTTCGGCAAATTGATGTACACGTCTGGGAGGCGCTGTCCGCTCGCCCATTCGTCGATTTATCTGCCAATAACTAAAAATCGATTTTTCGGTGTTTTTTCGGCAATTTTTCTTGAATTATCCTAGCCCTTGGGTATATTTTTCTCCTCGTTGATCCGACTATCATTTCCTCATCCGGGCTTTTCTTGAAAATCCCAACGGCTATTTTTTACCCAACGATCGACGTGAATCAAGCTTGATCTAACTATCCGTAATGATTTCACAGATATACGATGCATCCAACTATTTAAACCAAAATCAAATCCAACTAAGCAAATAAATTACAACGGTTTTTTGACAATCAACGACTATTTCGATCTAAAAATTCTATAAATATCCCTTAAAATCATACACTTCATTACAAATCATCCATCCACATCTAAGCCCATTTCACTTTCAAATAATTCCTTTTCTTTGTTCTTTATCCTAATTTTTTGGAAGATCTTTTGTGAATTAAGGTATGTTTATTTATTCATTAATTTTGAGTTTTTAGCATATGTTATTTAGTTTTTTATTTTGGTGTTGAAGTAGTTTATAATATATTTTTATGCTATAGTTTTATTTTATTTTATAATTTGACACAACTATAGCATACTTTTAGTTAATTAATTATATTAGTTATTTAGTTAATAGTTATTTTTAGTTATATAATGTTTCAAACTAGTTATTTACTATAATCTTTGTTTTTGCTATATAATGTTTGGAAACATTTTTATACTTATAATTTATATTTTTATAATATAGTTTTTATTTTAAGTTTCATTTGATAATATAATTTTTAGTTAATTAATTATATTATTTATTTACTTTAATAGTTATTTTAGTTATATACAGTTTGAAATATTTTTATACTATAATCTTATTTTTATACTTATAGTTTTATTATAGTTTCATTGATAATATAATTTTTAGTTAATTAATTATATTATTTTTATTTACTTAATAGTTATTTTAGTTATATAACGCTTTTAAATATTTTTATACTTATATAATCTTATTTTTTATACTATAGTTTTATTTTACTACTTGTTAATATAATTTTAGTTAATTAATTATTATTTATTTGCTTAATAGTTATTTTAGTTATATAACATTCAAATATATTTATATTATAATCTTATTTTTATACTATAGTTTTATTTTAGTTTCATTTGATAATATAAATTTCTATAATTAATTATATTATTTATTTTCAATAGTTAGTTTCTTTAGTTATATAATGTTCAAACATTTTGCTATTATAATCTTATTTTTATATTATAGTTTTATTTTAGTTTCATTTGATAATATAATTTCTAAAGTTAATTAATTATATTATTTATTTACTTAATAGTTATTTTAGTTATATAATGTTTCAAACATTTTTATACTATAATCTTATTTCTTATACTATAGTTTTATTTTAGTTTCATTTGATAATATAATTTTAGTTAATTAGTAATTATATTATTTATTAGTTTAATAGTTATTTTGTTATATAATGCTTCAAATATTTTTATACTATAATCTTATTTTTATACTATAGTTTTATTTTAGTTTCATTTGACAATATACTTTTAGTTAATTAATTATATTATTTATTTACTTAATAGTTATTTTAGTTATATAACGTTTCAAACATTTTTATACTATAATCTATTTCTTTTTTTTTTTTATATACTATAGTTTTATTTTTAGTTTCATTTGATATCACTTACATTTTTAAATGTTATACTTTATATAATGTTTGAAACTTAGATCTTAGACATATTTAATGTTACAGAAATATAGATATTCTTAGACATCTTAATGATATTATTAAGCTAGATATCATGTTAGAAACTTAGGGTCTTACTTTCTTTTATGTTAAATTACGGTTATATAAGTAATGTTATTATAATGATATCATATACAAAGATCACACTGATTCAATTCCTTATTTTCAATAAAATCACAATGGTTTATATGCACGGTCAGTGGTATGGAGGTCAGAGATCCCGTATTGAGGTATCAAGGACTCGAGGGACATAAAATGGAATAATTTATAATTATTGTGCATGAAACACAAAGTACTAACGATTCGTTTAAAGCCATTCACGATACGATCCTAATTCCAAATAGCATTTGAGCCGCCCAACGTACACTGGAAAAAGAAAACAAGAAAATGAAGAATCTTTAACATACAAAGCAAAACGAAAGTTAAATCGAGCACAATAAATTCGAAATTTAATTACTATAAGATAATTTTATAAAACATCACAATTCTTTATCAGTTATCATTATAAGATATGCGATGAGGATGATATGTATCCTACGACATGCACCTCGAATGAGCGAGATGAATATCGAGAAGTAGTACGTGCATCAAAAAGTTATAGTGAATGGAATGGGTAGATCAAAGCTGGGTGTGATTTGGCGAGAGGTAAAGAAAAATTGCAAATCTTATACCTAATTCATTTTTTCACATAATTATGTATAAAATAATGTAAGTTGATTTTATTTTTGCGTAATTGCAATAGGCTTTAGCGTTCACAACCAGCGATCCAACAAGACGATACAAAGATCACAAATGTCTCATATTACCTGATCCATCGCCGCCTAATCGCACCATCATTTATACAAGTCTTCTAATGGCAGAAAACAAAAAGCCTAAAAATATGTTCAAAAGTATCTAATCAATAAACAATGAGACGACATCAAGAAGTTCTTCATATATGAAAGTGAACCAATCTCAAAAGCTGACCAAGACCATTTTAAGAATGATGATTTTCAAAAGGGAACAAGCAGTTTATTCAATTATATAATATGTTTTGCGCATTATGATCTCCATATGAAATATGTTTTAATAATGACATTATTATTCCATAATAAATATATGAATAACCAAATTTTCCTGAATTGTTATATGCGGTAGGGACTTTGGCACTCAACTAATTATCTTCGTATGAAATCGTGCCAGCAAGTACTCTGAAATTGAGTATAAAGACATGAAGCTTATGTCAACTCTTGCAAAGGGAGAAATGAGAGACATATGGATGTACACTATGTGCTATGGATGGACTAGCCACAACTAAATTTGAGCATAATTAATTTCATGGTATATTCAAAGGAAGCACAATTCTTCCTCAACTGTTGATGCGCCAGGAGGATTTAAAGATAACAAAATACATATATGGTCTGCTGAATGACTACCATAGTTTTTCCAAGAAGAATGTGGTTCCAACTCAGAATTATAATGGATCGCACTTAAGAGTTTTGAAAAAGCTGGTTTTTCCACATGAAATAAGAATCAGATCGACCCATGTGCAAGACACCCACTGATTTTAACGTCGGGACACTGGTAAAGTGATGTTGCCTCGCTTGATCTTGTGAATGGCAAAGCACACATAAGTTGTCTAATTATATAGAATATGTTTTACATTATGATTCCAAGAAATACGTTTAACAATGACATTATTATCTCCATATATGAAATATAGTTTTAATAAACCATTTCTCTTTCCTGAATTATTATATATAGCATACTTCGCATCGAACCACCATCTCCGTATGAAATCAAAAAGCAAGTACTTGGAAATGGAGTATAAAGACATGGAAGCTTATGTCGTAACTCTGCAAAGGGAGAAATGGGCAGATAGGGAGGATGTACAATTATGTGCTTATGAACGGACCGCCAACTAAATCGAGTATAATTAATTATGGTATATCTAAAGGAAGCACACTTTCTCTCAAATTTGTCGATGCGTTTGATATAAGATTAAGACAACAAATACATATATGGTTTGTCAAGGACGTTATCAAGGAAGTCTATAAGCAAACGTGGTTCAAATCGTACGTATAATGGATTGCATTTATAGAAAGCTGAAAGTTGTCACGAAGAAATACAATCAGATTACCCATGTGCGTTAACACAATCGCATTGATTTAATGTTTAAGACATCGGGTAAAAGGGATAGTGTTGCTTTAGTTGATCTGGGAATGGTCGAAAGATAATCAACTTTATTTACAATCATGGTCGGGTTGCTCTCGCAAAAATGCGATGTACGCTGCAGGTGGAGATATCGCGGTGTCCCTGGAAAGCAACAAGATTCGTAAATAACCATATTGCTCTCGACAGCTCTCTCTAAAAAGAGGGTCGATTTGAAGAAAAGTCTTTGGCTAGTACGAATGGCCATCTCACAAGCTAATCAACCGTAGTCGGGCATGAGGTCGAAAGACTCATGTTCGATCATCAATATCAGGGAGAAGGTGGAGAAGCTAGTGTCCATTTATGAGGGTATCATACACAATGCTTCGCATTGCTGGTCTAAAGCTCTGCCTAACTAAGGTCATTTGTCTACGAGTCAATCTCGCTTGACGGCAAATTCAGATCGACCAGCTAAAGAGTGGGTGAAAACTGCTTATCATATCAAGCCGGGAAAGAACTCTTAAGCATCCTCTTCATGTAGCATGTAACTAATTAATATCCTCTTCGCCAATATTCAATCTTTTTAATAATTTTATGTTTATATTATCGCATACTAATTCTCAATCACTATCAAGTAAAGATACTATCTTGTAAAATCCAAATTTTCAATACGTGACTTGAGTCAGTTCCAACCCCGAGCTATTTTTGCCGTTTCATGATGTTTTTTCTAAATTCAATCCTAATGGTCAAGTGCCTTCAATTTTCGGGAAACGAGGTAAATTAATGAGTTTCTAATTAATTGATTCAATTTCCTCGACACTTTATTTTTGCATTTTAACATTTTCAATTCATAAATTATACTTGCTATTCGTGATGCAAAAAAAGGATTTGATGATCGGGCAGCAATAGCGTCAAGATAAAAAATGGTTCCTGGTGAATGTTAATTCTCATTATAAGTATATTTTATAACTATTTTATTATTATATATTGAATATAAGTAATTTTTATTGTAGCTGAATGGTGGTTTTTGTATGGAAATCACGCTCCAAACATTAGTGAGCTGTTTAGCGTTATTTCTAAATCGCATCATCTTCAAATATAAAGAATTGGAGCATTTTGTTTAATTACACAACAAATAACTGGGCCATTGGCTCCTAGCTCAAACAATTGGTTTTTGTTATTACAAAGCATGAAAGTAAAGATTCGTGATATGGAGGCAGACCATAAAGTTACCGAAAAATATTTTTCTCGATTTGCTAGAAATTTTAATAGCTTTGGGCGCAATAAGAGAATCAACTATTTCAATGGGCTGTGGGACTCCATTTAGACGATGAAGATGAAAATCCCGATCCACTTAATCACGCACATGTTCGAGAAGCAGTGTTATTATTGCCGAAGTGGTTTATCCGAAGAAGTTCATAGTGAAAGTTTTAATCAAGACACGATGGACTCTACCAACCCGCCAGCATTTCTAACCCTCTTGATTCAAGGCCAACATAAGAGTGCACCAAATTTCGCTTGCATTTTTACTACAGTTACATGGCTCAAGAGGAGAAAGGACCAACAGGATGGTAGTGATACCGAAATGATGGTCGATATCATAGATCCACAACAAAAGCTCAACATCCATCGAGCCCATTCATCTAAGTGTGGAAGATGATTTCACCATGCTACACAAGCATGAAGACCACCTGGTCTAGGAGAGCCGAGCTAGGTATCGGAGCTTCACTAAAAGCCACACAGGAGGAAGACAAACGTAAGGATGACAATTTATACAATGAGGGATTCTGCTCTCGTTCGCTTTTGAGTCCATGAGTATTGGAACTCAATTCAAGATTCATCAAAATGAGGGCAACATATTTCCTCCTTATACAATGAGTTATACGCCTTCTTCACATCCTTAGGTTCTATTAAGCAAGTTAATACGAAATTTATTGAACTATCCTCACGATCCACAAACGCCATTCCAAATTCCATATCAATGCAAGAAGGATTTCAAACGAGTATACAAATATTGGGTGGGTGAACCCCGACTTCCTATCCACTTATAATGGGCTTGGTGAGGAGTCAACATATTTATGCATGACATGTCTGCTTACAATCAATATTATTGCAAACACCACGCCTCTCGCATTAATATCGCCTTCATCAAGCATTTCGATCCCTTCTCACACCAATGTGAATCTGAGCCATACCCGCCTTTCAGCCTTGGCTTTAAATGGCTACCGTGGATGTAATTTCGATAAATTATAAATTTAATATCGTCTTTCAATAAGCGATATTTGCTTATTTATGCATTTTTTATAGTTTAACAAAGTATTTCCATGAATTTTAAAGTATTTTTGTTAATTTTTGCAATACCGATATATCCGTAAAATCCAAGTACCGATATATCCGTAATTACCGATATTTTGTTCCTTGATCATATCTTATTTGAATGTGTTTCTCTTACTGTAAACACTACTTGGTTTGAGTACATGAACTTCAATTATATATTATAAGCCCACATTGAAGCCTGCCAATCACCTCCCAATATGATTGCAGATGGTCCTCATCTTCCTCAGAAATTTCAACAACAGTTCACCCACTCTGTTTTCTAAATGAGATTAATGTGTATTATATTATATCACTTTCAGAAATTTCAACATCGGCTAAATAAAATGTATTAGCATTCCTGTATTAATCTCAGAAATGGAAAATATGTATGCATGAAACCTTAGCAAAACAAATGACACTTGAAAAAGAATCCTTTGAAAAAAGAAAGAAAAAGAAAGAAAGAGGGATTTAGACTAGAGAGAGGATAGGGGAAGAAGATAACATAGGATTGGAAAAGTATCTTTTGTATTATATTTTCTTATCAAGGAAGAATATAAGGGCTCTTTTATATAGGGCCAAGAACAAACCAACAGGACACTTGTCAGTTCCCATCGGCGGTCTGTGAGCCATAGACTCTACCAAATTCACTAAATCTCGGGTCCTTGTTAATCGACCTGTCGCATATCTACCGACACGCAAAAATAAAAATAGATTAAAATATTTTAAAAATTATTAAATTTTATATAAATTATTATAAATATATATATAATTAAGTAGTTTAAAAATTTAATAAAACAAATGATTATTTATTTCATACAAATTATATATAATTATGAATTTTTTCATGTGATTTGTAAAAGCCAGATTTGAGATGCATTTAAAAAAATTATTTATCATTTCCCATACTAAAGATTAAATAAAAAAAGAAAATAAATTTATTTATTTTTTATATATTTTCTCTTATTTAATATTTAAATTCTTCTAAAATAACCATAAATAATCTTATTTTTAAAATATAAATACATTTTTACATTTAATAAATAATATGTAATTTAAAAAAAAAACTGCATAACAAGTAAAAAACCCATTAAATTTATATTTATAAATGATAATCTAAAATTTTAACTTAAATCATGTTATTAAAAGTAAAACGTAATTTTGTCAAATATATTTTATATTTATTTTCTATCAGAATACATAAAATTTAAAAATAAAGATTTTTTGTTTTTTTGTTTTTTTAAACTCTTATCTTCTCTTTCCTCCCATGTCTTCCGTCTCTGCCTACTCTCGCCGATTCACTCCACATAGTCGATTTCACAAATTCCCTCGCCTCTCGCTCCCACCCCCAATTTCTCATACCCCCACTCCCTTCATGAACAGCGTATCAATTTGGTCATGGCTGCCTCTTCATCTACTCCTCTCCATCATCATCTACATGCAATTTTCAGATCTTCTTCCCATCTCAAATCTCATACCATGATCACTTCGCTCCTTCCATCATTCCCCGAATCTCCCTTACTCCCGCTTTATTCCCCAACTTGTCCTTCGGGCCCCACCCCGCCGCCCATCCCCGATCTCCTTCTACGACGAGCGCACACCCAAACTTTCATTGCCCTTCGCCTCCCTTCGACAACTCTCTTCATCTTCAAAAGCCGCAATAAATTCTATTCTCAGATTCATGGATTTTTGCTTTCTGGAGGAATTTGGTTGTCCGATAATATTTTTGCATTTTGATTGCATGGAAAGGTTGATCTATGAAATCACCCATAATTTTGTAATTTTTATCGAAGTCGACTGTTTAATCTAAAAAAAAAACTCGACCGATTCATCTGATTTTTACCGATTCACTAGCGAAGACGATATCCTGGGTGATCCGACCCAGCATGATGAGATTCGGCGGAGACGACCGGCCGAGCCAGACAGACTCGCCGGAAGCTTTCAACCATGCCCTGGTAGAGAGTAGAGGAAGAATATTCTATTCTAGAAGTCTCCTGGAAGATAAACAACTATATTCCTAAGAGAATTAGCTAGCAAACACAATCTTCAACAAAAAATATTGATTATCTTAACAGCCACTGTGTATTATATTGTATCACTTTCAGAAATTTCAACATCGGCTAAATGTGGTACGTATTAGCAGTTCTGTATTAATTCCAGAAAATGGAAAATATGTATGCATGAAAGCTAAGCAAAACAACTGGGACACTTGAAAAAAGAGTCCTTTGAGAAAAATATTGATCATCTTAACAGATATTTTGTCTTAGATTATCAACCCTACATGTCTCAATCCAGCCTCTCTAACTTGATAACAATCTTTAAAATTCGCAAATATGCATGTGTATCCCATTAGAATAGATCTTATCACTGAATCATATGGAATATAAGCCTACTTTAGATTTATTTATTTATTTATATTTTTTTATCAAACCTAAATTAATAGCCAATTAACTTGCCTAATCCCTCAGACAATAATGTGTGTGTTGGTAATCTTCTGTCAAACTTGCTGCCATCTTCAGTGAGTCTTCTGAGAAACCGAGGTATTGGAGGTACCCACCAGATATCTTCTAGGAACTGAAATAACCTGTCCCATAGTTGGCCTATCTTTCATCATCTTGAATGCAATTTTCAACAAGCAAACTTTACAGGCTTCCACAGCTCTTCCATGTCTGCATTTCCTCCAACCTGTTATCCAACAATGTAAAGCACCATGATTTTCGTTCACTAGTGTGGGCATGAGATGGAAAATACTGGTCTCATCCTCACGTCTAATATGGTCTCTAATATTCCTTCCTGATATAATCTCAAGAATCACCATTCCATAGCTGAACACATCAACTTTCGGGGTTATGGCTTCGCCGGAAAGCCATTCCGGCGCAAGGTATCCTCTAGTTCCTCTCATCGTGGTCAAAACCCGGCTGAAATCTCGCCCCATGAGCTTCAAGCAGACTGAATCCGCCACTTTCGGTTGTAATCAGCATCCAACAAAATATTCTCTCAGGCTTGATGTCACAAATGTATGATGCAGCCCTGCACTTTTCTTTATGGAGGTAAGCCAGTCTCTAGCGGTCCCCATTGCAATACCATATCTGGTTTTCCAATCAAGAGCACTGTTGGAATCCCTTCTAAACAAGTGATATTCCAGAGATCCATTCGGCATGTAATCGAAGATGAGGCATCGCTTCGAAGCTTCCGTGCAGAATCCAAGAAGACGGACAAGATTGATGTGTTGGATTGTTCCAATGCTTCGCACTTCTGCGCGGAATTGTTTCTCTTCTTTTATCAGGTGGTTCAGTTTCTTCACTGCTATTACAGATGAATTGTGCAGCGTGCCCTTGTATACAGAACCACATCCTCCTTCTCCGAGTTTTTCAGAGAAGTTCTTCGTCGCGGATAGTAGATCTTTGTACCTGAAAAGCATCAAATAGTCCTCACCCGCCGGAACCGGAAGCATTGTCAGCCGCCGTCCCTTGTAGAGAGAACAACCAGAAAACAAGAGCAACGCATAGGACCAGAAAGAACCCCTCCAATTGTTCCAATGACAATCCAAGTGACCTCACTCTAGACTAAGTTTGTTCTAGTTTCACCAGCTGATCAGATGCCGTACTCTCACATGGAAATCTTTCCACTCTGATCATTATCGTCATCATCCTGGAGCTCTTGTAAATTGAAGAGAGCTCCTTTCCAAATCAAACACCCATCTTCATAAGCATATCCAGTGCAGGAACAATCACTCAAGCAAGCTTTCTCACATTCCCCGGACGTGGTAACTGTCAAATTCTCCGAATCATCACCAAAGACTGCTACGGAAATCCCAAAAAATGTGTCATTCCGACATTGGAGAGGGTATTCCGATACAATTCCGCTGGAATGGTCTTCCAATTCCAAATCTAGAACCACCGCCGGTTCAAAACCTTGCAAGCACTCACAAAGCGGTTCCCCCTGGCTGCTGCAGCTACTGAAACCCCCACAGAAGCCATATACTTCGCATTGCAGCATCGGCCGCGTCCAAACAAGAGCCCACTGCGTGAAGTTTTTACCCCAAACGAACTGCTTGAGCTGCCCAGTATAGTCCAGCACGAATCTAGTGTCGAATGAAGGGAACGCAGCATCATATGTGCAATATATTTCCTCCTCCGTCTCCATGTACCTGAAATTCTTAATGTAATAGTCCCTGGGTCTATTTCAGAACATTGATTTGAAATTCTGAAGCCTGTCCACTCCCCAGTAGTCCAGAACATTCTAGAATGATTCCATAGCAAGTCATGACTTGCCCCATTCTGTCCCATTTCCACTCTAGAAGAGAAAATCCCAGGTGCTGGATTTTCCGGACTGCTCCACGCGGTCAGAAATATCTTTTCATTTGTAAGCTTACTGTATCCAATCTTCCCGCCGGGCAGCCATGTATCAGTTGGGTGGTCAAAACTCTGCCAATTCACCACACTGGAGGAATTTATAACTAAATTTCCATTGTCAAGAAGAACAACAATGGTGGAATTAGGTCTGGAGGAGGTTACATGATCTGTTGACCATATTTCAGTTCTGGACTGGTTGAGTAGGACTAATCTCCCATCATGGGAAAGTTGTAATGTGGAATAAGATGGATTAGAGAGGGGCTGGTTTCTGTTTGCTACCCAGACTACTGTCTTTGTGGGTAGTCTTCTATACCATATGCCGACATAATAGTTTGAAGACTTGCCTGGAGTGAAGAAGCCAAGCTCAAATGTTCCGTCGTCGGAGCTGATTGTTTGGTTTCCAGAAAGAGACTGGCCAGGGAAGATGGTGCTTGCGCCTCTACAGGGATGAGGTTTGAAGGAAAGAGATAAGAGAAGGAGAATAGGAAGAAAGAAGCATGATTTCATGCACGTGAGGGGCATCTTTGTTTTGTTCCTCCCCCCTTGAAGTTGGGAGCAAGCATGGATCTGCATATGCGACTGAGATTTTCCTTTTAAATAGTGTGTGTTGCAGCCTCTTTGGACTTTGAGGGTGTTAATTATTAGTCCCCCATGCTCAACAAACTTAAGAGAAAATGTCTAAATTCTATTAATTATAACAACTCCATATCTGAAATAATATTTGGTGAAAAATGATATCAATTATTGGAAAACGATTGAAAATTTTGACTTTCTCCCTTAATAAATAATTGAATAAACCATAAAAACCAGACCCAAGGTTCCTACTCTATTGAAAGAGTCAAAATAAACATATGCACGGTACGAGTATTGTTAGATCGTAATAATTGGCTTGTAATAATTACAGTCCAAATCAAAATATGTTATCAACTTTGACCACCTAAGGAGTTCTTACGAATTTTAAAACGTCTACTAGATCATAAGAAATTCAAATTATATTTATAGTATTAGAGACTTTCTCCATACTTAAAATATGACAAATACCTCTCTCTCTCTCTCTCTCTCTCTCTCTCTCTCTCTCTCTCTCTCTCTCTCTCTATATATATATATATATATATATATATATATATATATATATATCACAATTTGAAAAATAAAGGTCAAGTAAGCCTGACACACTGAAGCCCAAGAAAAGCAGGCCACCCCAAATGAACGTGAAGGCCCATTTCACTGGACTGCGAGCCGCCTCGGGGCATAAGACCTGCCCTTTACGCCAAAGATTTTTGTACCCCTTGGCCGTACCTGCGAAAGAGTGCCTGAATCCGGGGCCTCACCCAAAGCCACTAAGAAAGTCTCCGTGTGCATGAAAAATAGAATAGTCCCTGCACACATATCATTCAAGAAGTCCAAAATTTCAAATCTCCCCAATAAGGAAGGGGAGATTATCCCCAATAGAAACTATACTTCCTTTCTATATCATATACCACCCGATACTATTATAATAAGAAATATCCCATCCAATGGGAATGAATCCTAACTACCATCCAACCGGGAGAATATCTACCAGAAATACAAGCGCCTACCCCATCTACGCCCGAAAGCGCACGCATACGCCTCTAAGCAATCCAAGCGCCTCTTTCTTCTGTAGTGAAACCGACTTAGGCACTGAGCGCCTACGCGAAGCCCCTCACCAACCCCTTCCTCAGAGCCATAGAGGAGGCATATCCCGGCCACTGATCAATGGGGGCAGCAAATGATCGCTCTCAAATCTCTGCATGTGATGATCCAAAAGCTCGCATCCTACCACAAACCGGTCCAAATAATAATTTACACGCTCCAACCTGGGCCCGGCTGAAAGCATCACAATGGCTACTGCTTTGCGGAACGGCGCCTTTACAAATATAACTCGATTTCGCCATCGATGGTATCGACTCGAATACGCAGAGCAACGCTAACTCTCCAAGGACGCAGTGACCAACGCCAGAACGCAGAGTGCCTCGACCTCCCTACGATGCTAGAAGCAAATGCAAGCTAACACGAACGAGGTGGAGGCGCTCCGCCCTCACCACAACCGACTACAAGAGTTGTGAGCAACTCTACCGGTGTGTGACATGCAACACCCACGCGAGACCCCGATGAGCCTTTAGCTGCTGGGCAACTTTTCTCCCCCAAGGGAGCAACACAATATCTGCATTCCCAAAGGGTTGAAATGCAAGTAGAATCCACCCGAGCCCTAAGCAATTCCGACCACACTTAGCCCCTCGGAAGTGAAGACAACGGCAACACTGAGAGCACGTCAGAACGAAGAACTGCTACGACCACTCGAGCAAAGAACAATCAAGGAACAGAAGTCCGTGGAGCCCAACAAGAGCTCAAATTTGCAGGGAGGTAGTAAGAGACGCTTATGATACTATGGATACTTTGGGTATGCTAGAACCGAGTCGCCCACACGAGGTACTCCACTTCCTCCCAACAAAGTTCACGCCACAGAAGAGTTCGATTACACCGTGAGTGCAGACATAAAGTATAACTCCATAAGAATGAAGCCGCCATTTATAAGAAGGCCAAAGCACTCAAAAAGTCACCCGAACATCTAAATTCTCCATAAATCAAGATAAAGACATTCGCACCTTCCAAGAAAACCGAAGTCGCACGGTCGACGCAGCAAATTTCACTTCACAGCGCCCGCTCTACTGACAGTCACGCTTACCCTCGAGGAGTCGGGATCACCCTCAGCAACAACGCCCACTCCTGGCCACACGCCACTCCTGGCCCATAACGCCGAGCCCGCCACCACTTCGACGAAGTTCGTCTTACTCCGGGACAGTCACACTACCAAGGAGTCGACAGCAACAACGCCCACTCGCTACATCGCCATCATACGCTGAGTCAGCACACATCACTGACGAGTTCGGTTTACTCTAGACGTGTCACGCTACCCGAGGAGTCATGATCACCGTGCAATAACAAACACTACCACATTCCATCCTGGGCCATCGCCACTGACCATACGCCTGAGCCCAAGAGCTCACTCGACGAGTTCGCTACTCCTGACAAAGTCACTACCGAGGAGTCGATCACCAGTTACAACGCCACCACTACATACCGCCAATCGCCATACTACCGAGCCCGCCAGCCTCATCACTCGACGAGTTCTGCCTACTTCCAGACGTCACGCCTACCTGAGGAGTCAGATCAGCTCAGGCAACAACGCCACTCGCAAATGTACATCGCCACCAGCCTATGACTGTGGCCACTCGACCATACGCCCCGGAGCCCAAAGAGAGCTCACTTTGACGAGCCCGTCTTACTTCGGGACAGTCACGACGGCTGAGCCCGATCACCCTCAGCAACAACGCCCACCGCCTACATCGCCACTCCCGCCGCCTCGGAGCCCGGGGCCAGCCTCACTTCACCAGCCTCGGGCCTACTCTGGGGACAGTCACGCTACCCGAGGAGTCAACCGCCCTCAGTTAACGCCACCCGGGCCACATTCCACACCTACTACACGCCACCTCTACTACATCGCCACCCGCCATACCGAGCCCGGGGCACAGAATTTCACTCTGACGAGTCCGTCCCACCGATGTGCCCACCCACTCCGAGGAGTCGATCCGCCCTCAGCCACACCACACTGCACTACACGCCCTGAGCTCCGAAGAAATTTCACTTCGACGAGTCCATCTACTCCGATGTGTCACACCACCTAAGGAGCTATCTCGCCTTAGGTAACTCAACACGGAGCCCAATAACTCACTCTCGACGAGCTCGCCCCACCAGGGGCCGCACGACAGCCTCGGTCCCATCAAGTCAGCTGGCGACGAGCTCCCCGCCCCAACCGTTCATACGACGAGCTCTTCCTAACAACCACATTGACTAAATTTCTTCCTAATAGAAGTTCATATTGACGAGCTCTTCCCACGTCACAGACGAGCCTCTACCAACAGCCATATCGACGAGCCTTCCTAGCAAAGCCAGCCATGGACGAAGCTTCGCCCAATAATTCGCACCGAGAGTTTTCCTATCGCTGCAGATTGACATCTCTCTTTCTCAAGAAGCCATATGAACGAAGCTCGTTTTTAATCAGCCAGATTGACGAGTTTTTCTTTGGTCAGCTTCGCATATGGATTTAGTTTCGCCTACCAAGCTAGTGACCGGATGAAGCTTTTCTCTTAAAGAATTACATGAACGAGTTTCTACCTAATCAAGCTTCGTATTGATGCAGCTTCTTCCTAATAGCTTCACATAGACGAAGCTCGCTCTAAATAGCCATATACGAAGTTCGCTCTAACCGTTCATATTGACACGGCTTCTTCCTAATACCACATGAACAGCTCTTCTAGTCAATACCATATTGACGAAGCTCTTCCTAACAAATCGCATAGAGACTTGTGCGCCAATAGCTATATCGACGAGCTCTTCCTCAGTTAGCTCATACGGACGAGCTCCCAACAAGCCAGACCGACGCAGCTCTTCCCATTAGCCACATGAACGAAGCTCGCCTAACCTAAGCTCGTACCGACGAAGCTCTTCCTAATATCACTCATGGACAGTCGCCTCCCTGGGCCAGATCGACGAAGCCTTCCCATCAGTTCGCACTGATGAGCTCTTCCCTGTGCTAGCTCACACGAACGAAGCTCGCCTTAACCTGCGCTCAGACACGAGCTTCTTCCTAATACCACATGATTTGAGCTCACTCCTAACGCTCATATCGACAGCTTTTCCTTAGCTCATCGGGACGAGCTCTTCCTAATGGGGCCACATTCGGACGAAGCTCGCCTTAATCGTTTCAGATTGGACAGCCTCTTCCTATCAGCCTCATGACGAGCCCCGCCTAGCGTCGCTGACACGAAGTTCACATGGACGAGCCCTTTACCTAACTATTCGTATACGGGTCTCATCAGCCCCGTGACCGACCAGCCAACCGGGGCCTACACAGCCACAGCCTAAAGATTTAGTTCACTCGTGCTATTCAACCTATAAGGCTCAAAGCCCTTCTACACCAATTCTAAGGAGCTCAACATAACAACTCGTGCGCTTTTTGATCTAGATCACGCAAAGAAAGTCAAAACCAAGAAGAGCGCAAATAAAAGGCGAAAGAAGTAAGATGAATCTAATAAATATTCATCGATTAAAAGGTTACATATATCCGGCCCCAGCCCAACAAAAAAAAAAAAAAAAAAAAAAAAAGCTTAAAGTCACGCTGACGTGCAAAGACGAGCATAGGAAATCAAGCATCAGAAGGAGGAGCGTATCGATGAAGAGGAACGGACTTCGCCGGGGCAGTTGCAGCCTCCCAAGATAATCACAGAGAGGGACCCTTCCTCCTCCTCGTCATTGAAGGTCGGTTGAAATCCGTGCTCAACAGTATCGGGATACAAATTCTCTTCCTCAAAGGCAAGCCACCCGTAAACCCATCGACATGCCCTACCCTCGGCCTCCAATAACTTCATCCCGTCGAAAACACCAGCATATTTACCGATGAAGATCCCTAACAACCCATAACACTCCTCATTCAGCGCCCCATCGGTCGCGACCGCCTCTAGCCTCGGCGACGAGCCCCGTCCAGAAGTGTCGGCCTTGTCACCCGAGATCATCTGACAAGACACAGCCTCTTCCCTGGGTAATTCGGCTTCGCCTCGAGACGTGGAGAAGCTTTGTCCCCCGGTCATCCGGGGTTCAGCACCGCGACGCACCCGGCCCCAAATTTCCATCAAGTCAAGCCTGTAGCTCCTCAATTCACTCCGAGCCCTCGAGCCTCACCTCTTCACCCGCCCCCGCTATTCCGGCCCTCGGGTCCTCCCTACCCCCTACCGAACACGAGCCGAAGTGGTATGTTTCATATCCGACTTGAGCCCACAATTTCCCTGTCATATTACTTTTGCATCCGACCGCAGCCAAATCCAGATGGAGGCACTGTCCCCGCCTTATAAGCCCCAAGCCGCTTTAGCATGACCTTCATTTATTTTTGATTTTCTCGCTAAACCTCACATGAGTAGCCACCCCGCACACCCAAAGATAAAATCAACATCCAACGCAGTTCAAAACTCACCACAAATGGAAGTCAAAAAGGGCAAGGTACGCAGAATCCTACGGAGGCGACCCCCTGGGCATAGGTCAACGCCTCATCAACGGATAGCGCAACTGACCTCTTAAGATCGAGTCCCTAAGAGGTACGACGAGATCGCGCCCTCGCTGCAAGCTTCGAAGACTGCGAAGTAAAGAATCCTGCCTCCAACTCGGGGTTCCTGATCTTTCCTTCCTCGCCTTCTCTCTCCTCGGTAGCTGCAACCTGTAACTTTCTTCGTCAAGCAGCTCCCACTCTGATAGGTGTGATCTCCAAATGTGCTCAACGGCCCCACTCTGAGGGACCCTCCGCTCCAGCGTTGCACCTGCACGGGACCGTGAGCTTAAACTATAGGAGCCATAACCCGTCCCGACAGGACAGAGAGACGCAGAAGATGACGATGCCCCCAACTTTGAAACTTTAATCACACCGCCTATCTCTCAACATAATTCGAAGTTTTTCATTTCTTACTCCGGGGCTTCCAGGATACCACCTCCATCCGTCAACAGCCCCCCAGTGGGTTTAGCAAACAGAGGGCCCAATCCGGGAGGAACTTTTTTACAAAGGAGGGAGGCGAGGGCCTCGCAGCGCAGATCAGAGTGACTCGAACTCGATGGGCCTAGGAACATCCCACTTAATCAACTCCTCGCATAAGGACCCAGGAGTGGGCACTTCACCCAAATCGCCAACGCTGCGATAAAGTATCTTCTACGCGTAAGATCAATTCGAGCACTGAGAAATATGTGACAAATCTTAAATCGGGAATGTCCAAAGAACCACGCCAAGAAATTACAACAAAATGTGTAACGAATACTCACGAAGATTATTTCGGGGTAAAGCCTGCCACGAACGCCCAGAGTGTCATCCTCATTAAAAGGACTGCCACCCCAATTACTGGGCCACAACGAAAAATAAATGTCTCCTTCCATGCCCTATGGAGGGGAGGGAAGATCTAAATCACCGTAGGAAATGAACGCCCAGAAATAAAGAAAGCCCTGATGTCTCCTTCTGGTCAAAAAGATAAAGAAGCAAGGCTATGCCGTCGAACACCGAGAGCCTCTGGTCCCTAAACCGCTAGGATTAACCAAAAATGCCTAACCATCGGGCGAGTCGGGCAGACACACATTGAAATGTCGCAAACCCCTTTGGCGGCGGGATGCAAAGGAAAGCTGCAAGACCGCGACATCGAAGGCCACCTCAAAGAAACACACAATCCTAGGTACGTAGACCATGAGGGTCAAAACATCAGTGGGACCACACCAATGCCAAAAGGAGGTCAGATAACGCCCTGGGTACGGCCTTATATGAAGGACCGACCTTGTTAGGTCCCAGAAGCAGCATGCTTAACTAAGATCTCGTATATTCCCACCCCCTGTATTTAATCGCATTCACTTTCCTCGTCGCCTGGCGGGAGAGCAGAGGCGCCTGGGGTACTGGAGTTCACCGACCAACTGGCCGAGGGTAATCACAAAGCTCAGTCTAGAATCATCAATACCGGTTAATCAAACACGATACGCAAAGCAGCTGAAGAACGACCCGACCACATTTAAAATGATACCAAAACAAATTCACCAACTAAACAACTCGTCTTATCGTCGAAAGAAATCAAGAAAACCAAGACAATGGACCCAAAGACATCGCAGAGAAAGACTCGTGCGACAAAAGGCCTGCATTAAGACTAAGAGAGAAGGAAGTCCAACTCGCTTAGCAAGAACAAAGATCCCAGTGGCGCTGGTACACAAGACAAAGGATGTTCACAAAGAAACAAAAGGAAATCAAGAGGATAGAAGAAATAAGCGCGAAAAAAACCGAAGAGTCATCATTATCACAAAAACAAACGACGGCCACCAAGCCCTAACTAATCCAAACACCCGAGCGTATTACGTGAAATTACACCCGATGCGAGAAATGATACAACCCTTGCCTACGCACACCGTACACAAGGGTCACGTGGCAACCGATAGGCTTCAAAATGGGCGGTTCGCAAGCCCGCTACACCTCGGGCTCAAGAGCAGTGCAAGCCCCAAACAACGTGAAGGCCCATCCGTTGAATTCCAAAGGAGAGGCTTCACCCGAAGAGGCACTCAAGCTCTTTACCGCTACATTTCAAAATTGGCCAAACTCAGAAAGATAGAGGTCCAATCCGCTCAAATTTCAAAGGCCACTTATGCAGAAGTCTCCACGTATACGTAAAATAGAATAGTCCCCGACAATATATCATTCGAAGAAGTCCACAAATCAAATCTCCTAATAAGCAAGGGAGATTATCCAAATAAACTACTCTTTCTATATCCTATACCAAACTGACACTGGATATAATAAGAAATATCCCATCCAATGGGAATGAATCCTAACTACCATCCAACCGGAGAATATCTACTATAAAAGAACAAGGCTCATCCCATCTGAAAGGCACGCACACACCCGCCTCTGCGCCTGGGCACCCTCTCCTCGTAGTTAAACCGGACTTAAAAGATCTGAGCGGCCACTACGGCCCCCGCCGACCCCTTCCTCCTCAGGAGCCTCAGAGGAGTGCCATATTCTAAGCCAACGGACAATAGCTGGGCATATCGTTCCTACTCACGGCTGGTGCATTTTGATCCAAAAAAGCCCCATCCCAAATAAGCAAAGAATCCCGGTCCAATTCACACCCTTACACGCTCCAAATTTCAGCTCGGTTTGAAAAGGCATCAATATATATATATATATATATATATATATATATATATATATATAGTGGCCAAACAGTTAACACAAATCCTCACCCTAGTTAGAGAAGGGTAAGTTGTATAGTTAAGTTCACAAAGTTTATCGATATCTTCACAAACTACATATCAATATACCCTTTATGGATGCACTCGAGAACATGCTAAGTTACGCGGGTCTATGAAAAAGGATCTTGGGAAAATAGGAAGAAATTAGTGAGAACACTGTCACTCAATCGAGGATGCGTAGTGGCTATCTTAAAAGAAGCTCCGATGTCATTCTAATGTTTAAAGGTCAGCCGAGAAGCAAAACCGAATGACACAATTTGCAATTTGGCCGATGTGTCCTACCAACACCCATGGTGTAATTGGAAAATCTCCCTAGTGAAAGTTGATAAGTTCCTCTTCCCAAACAGACTCAAGCTACTTTGATACGGAAGAAGATGCAGATATTCTGGCCCTCATCATACTTGGTGTATCTTTCTAGCTACTTCGAAAAGCTCAACATGCAAGAGGGTGAGCTTAAATTGAGAGTTCAAGGAGATGAGGTCACGTTCCATATATTCCAAGCTACGAAACATCCAGATGACGAACCCAATGACGATATCTAGGAATGTCACCCCAAGGAGATCATGCAGGGCGACGTGGTAAACTGCAAGGATAAGCTCATTGCGACACATAAAGAAACCAAGAGAGTTGAGAGTGAGGAAGACAAGATATTCCATCTACCCCGAGAGCAGCCAGATTGAGAATCCATGAGATTTTGTTAGCGTCGGCCATTTTAAAGACCGATATCGAGAGATTCAGTGAAGCCGAGCTAACGACATTAAACAAAGCGCTACTGGGAGGCAACCCAAGTCTTTTAAAGTTTTTCATTCATTAGTGTAGTTTTGAATATTCTAGATTCTTTTTTTTTTTTTTTTAAAGATGGAAATTTTCTCAGACCTAAACTTATGTGTTGTCAGGTTTTCAGCTCCAGGATCAAGCTGGATGTAGAGATGTAGCTCTTAGCCTTACTCAGTGGTCGGACAAGGATCGTAAACCTCAAGGGAGTGCTCCTTACTTTAAAATGTTTTTATCAAAAAGTCGTAGTCACTCCCTCTCAGAATGCGTTGGCGATATCGTATAAAACGCTGCGGATTAAAACGCCGCGCGACGCTGAGAAAAGCACATCGCTCTATGTAACATCACGACGGCCAAGTATGACTTCGTGAAAGTCGCGACGCGTTCTATTTTTATGAACATAAACGTCATATTCTCATATCCAACAACCTCGAGCCCTAAGTTTCTCTCTCTTTGGTTTTCAAGTAGATTCACACCAAATCCTCTCTCGCCTTATTCCAAATGATTTTCGCACCCATCGAGAGCCAGGAACCACTTTCTGATCCCAAGAAATCTACAGGTTCTTCTTCGCCTCATCCAATATCCGAGTAAAAGACTCAATTTTCGATTTTTGCTAGATAAGGTAAACCACTCGGGGTCTCTCGGGTGCTTCCATGACTCCTTTTAGCTACAGAAAGGAATCGTGAAAGCTCTGAGGGGGCGTAAGTCTTAGGGTCTGGAGCCAAGAACACCATCCTCACGCAGCACCCACCCAGTGCTCGACATTCTCGGCTCCTTGGCGGAGATTCGTGGTGACTCCTATTAGGTATTTAGATAGAGTCAGATCACACCAGTGTTAGGAGGCCAAGTATAGTTTTATTGTGTGCCTAGAAGATCATCCAAACCCTACCCCATCGAAAGTGACCAATGTCGAGCAAAGTAGAAAGTGTACTGAAAATAAATCGAGCGCTCGAACCTACGATTATGGATCATAAGAAATTTGGTCATGAAAGTGCCAAGAAATTCGACCTAATATCAAAAAGAATCGTCCCTTCATCAAGGAGAAGTGGGCTTCACTCAATTCCGATGATTTCTTCACAAAAACTATCATATATGATGAGGGCGCCCACAACCCCCGAGAGGCCGACGAGCATCATAATGGTGGTACTTAAATTTATGCCAATTCTACTCTCTCACGTGACTTAAAAAGGTCCTGGAAAACAGGTTTTGTAGACTTCAGTGTGAAGTCTATCAATGGATACTATAACCTGGAGCCGGTAAACTCCGAAGCCTATGATAGGCTCCATGAGAACCCCAACTATCCTGAAGTCCTTAGGATGTTAACTAACAGTAAAAGGAAAGGAAATCGAACAATGAAGGGCAGCCACAGTAATTTTTAAGGCTAAACACTTAGCCTAAATTTAGGCAGGCGCATCACTTCATCACATCAAGTCTCATCCTGATGACTGTACGTGCGCAGTGTAAGTGACTCGCCTAAGTAAAATTCCGTCAACTATGCCTCTCATCTGTGATACATCCCATTTGATGTTTCGCCTGTGCTATAGGATGTTATCCTCTATAACAAAGATGTGAAGATGAATCTCGCACCCTTCTCATCTAGCTTGCCTATGTAAAGTGAGTCGGTGCTCTCTAGAGGGACAATGAGGCTTCTTACTACACCCGATCAAGGCGATAATGGTTAAGAAAGACAAACCGGGTTTACCAAGACCAGAGGAAGTGTATGATCTGGTGCAACGAGCCCTCATAGAGAATGAGCCTGGGTGGCGGATCGTACTAGGTTCGGGATCCCCAAAGAAGTGCCCCGTGAGAGGCTCCGGGCAAACATCCACCCAACCCCCACCGCCACCACCATGTCGTAGAGCGAGACCCGCCGCCTTCCCACTACACCGGAGGACCGTGTCAATGACCCGACGTCGATTTGATGCATTCAGATGAGACTAAGAGCAATTAAGTCTCAATCACCAGATACGGACATGTTCCGTGCAAACATGAACACACAATGCACAACCAAAGTAGAGCCCTCATCTCTAAGGCAAATCAAAGAATCCATCTCGAAACAATCCCCGTCTGGGGCCCCTCACTTTTCACATGCCCACCTTTACCACCACCGTAGGATCCGGAAAGTGATCACCGTGAGTTTCTTCCATCCCCTACTTGCTCTTTTTATCGACATTGAGGACACCGTCTGCTTTTGTCTGGGGGAAGGGTGGAAGTGGTGATTTAATTGCTTTATGTTTTCATTTGTTTTCTGTTTATTGTTTTAGCTTTTGCCAGGTCAGATTTATGGTCTGTTTTTAAGGCATGCTTTTATGTATTCGTGGTGTTTTAGGTTATTTTCGCAAAGATTAAAATAGATTGTTTTAGGTAATGTGGTTTGGAGGGATGCCATGATCACTAAATGAGGTCAATTTGACCTAAATTTTTCAAAAGAACGAGTAAAAAGGAAAAGGGACCCTTAAAGTTGTGCCATGATCCGGAATGGTAATATGCTGTAAAGGTTAAGGTGACTTAGTTTAGTCATCCCCTCAGACTTCAAGAAGCCATTTCCCAAGTAGTCTATCGTGACAGCACAATACCTATGATTCCAGGTATATCAAGGTCTTACCTTTCTTTACAAGGATTTTACGAGCTAGAGGATTTCTAACACCTAAGTGATAGGACACCTTTGAAAAAGGAAGACACATCAAGCCCAAAATTTATTCATAAAAATAAAAATAAAAGTGGAAAAAGAAAAATCAAAAGACTTGTGGATAGAATAAGTGAGTCAAACCCAAACTCAGCAATAACCGCCGCGCTTCAAAGCCTAATGCCCTGAGCCAACTACCAGGGAACCATTTACTTCACTGCCCGTTACATGGGACAGAGAATGGATCATTTCCATAGTCTAAGGTCTTTGTGGCTCGTCGAAAGTGTTCTGGGGTGAAGCTCAGGGAACCCAATGCCCGGTACCCTTAACTAACCTGGGAGTCACCAATGGATCCCTCTATAGGGACACTCAGTTGAAACCTATAGGCACTAGCTTTCTTTCATGCTTAGATATTACATGAATAAAAAGGGTGCTTTCTTATCCTTCTGTGATTAGAGTCTTTCAAATGGGTGAGTGGACTTCATGTTTGGGGGTATTAGACCCTAGGTATATGTTGGAGATCATGAAACAACTACACATAGACTTCCTGAAAGGTCTCGAAAAACTTTGGGCTTGAAGGCCGTCAGTTAACTCGTGGACTGCATTAAGTTCCTGTAAAGTCACACAACCTTATGGATCCCCACTTTTAGAAGACAATCTACCGAATTTCTAGTCTAGTTCATTCTTCGACTCTCATTTTGTACGGTATATCACACTCATGTCGTAGCGCTTTCTTATGTGTCAATCTTTTACGTGTATCAGGTTATGAGTCCGTTCGCTGTGGGATAAGCAAGAAGCCAAGCTCGGGGGTGATGAGTTCCCAAACACTCATCATATACCCGCGATCACATTCGCTCATTTCAATTAGTAATAAAGTGTTTATCGTCTGCTATATCTGATACTCGACTTTGCACTGAGTGAAAGTGCGGCTGTGATTTAGTGGCCTATTGTAGATCTTTATTAAGAAGATTGAGAACCCACTCAACGCTGCGGACGCTCCAAGCAACGCCGCACCGCTGGTGCGCAAGATGCGCAGCTCCTTCACGCTCTCTCAACGCCGCGACGCCGCGATGTCGCCGACGCTTTGACTCGTCAACGCGGAATTTCAAATAAGAAGCGGCGAAGAATCTAAGATGAGGGAGGAGAGACTTACGTGGAAGATGACGTAGGGTGATTTGAGAGATCGTGTGATTCTTGTATTTGTATTTTCTTTCTCGAACTCCTACTGATTCAAAAACTCAATGCTTGTAATGATAAACATAATGTGTTAGTTTTATTTCTAGGGTTTTTGCTTCACCCTTGTTACATTCATATGGATTAGCTGTTAATTCAGCTTCATTCAGTATATCCATGGATCTGATGTCGACTTGCTCTATTTTCTGTCAATTATCTAAAGCATGCGAGGTGTTCTCGCCAACATCAACATGCTCTCACAGAATATGAGATAGAGACATAAAGGTTCTCGAGGATCCTCAGTGAGTGACACTGTAACTCAAGAGTAGAGACCTCTTGCCCAAGTGTGGCGATTAGGGTTTAACCATTCAAGTGTCTCTAGTTTACAAATGATGTAGAAATGTGCATTAAACCACGTTTATAGATACAGCGAATATACCTCGAGAGAGGATACTTGAAAGTATGCATGATCAACCCACAAGTGTGAACTGCTAAAGATTGAACATCAATTCTATCTGGGGATAGTAACCATCGAAAAGTGTGTGGGAGCAAAAACCCTAGTCCCCATTAATTTAGCACAACCATTTAGGATTAGCTTTCCTTATAATAGCCATAATTCACCAAGCCAGATCCTCTGGATAAATTTTAGAGCCAATCTGAGTATTCAACACACTTCTCCTTATGGGAACTAAATCCCGACAAGCCAATTATATTATGTAAACCTCGACGCCGCATACTTACAGCTGCAGCCTACATTTTTACATTAATTTACACACACCTATCCCTAGCCCGTAAATAAGTTTGAAACAACCCGAGTTTGAAATAGTGAAATTCTCATACTGGGCTCCATTCTCTCTACACCGAACTATGAACCTAGCCACATGCCCTTAAAGTGGATCATTCCATCTCTCCATAAAAACAAAAAGAGAAGTCATGGAATTTTATATCCCCTGATAAGGATTTTCTCCTCGAATATGGCTTAAAATTCTAGAAGTACCACTTGCTTCAAGCCTCGTCCATACACTTTATACCACCTTCTTTATAAAGCCTAAATTCAGCTCGTGGCGTACAAAAGGTCAGTCAATTTATTTGCCTCCTATTAACACTTACCTTAAAGGTCGCGCATACGCCCCCCAAAGCCTCCAACAAAATGAAGTGACTCATTATAGACTTCAAGTCAGGTGTAACTAGGTCAGTGGGAGTTAAAAGAACTTTCTTTTTGTAGAACTACCATCGCTCTAACAACACAAGACGCCCACCATTCATAGTAAACAGAGTTATGTCCTCTCTCCTACGGGGAGGAAGATAATGACTGTCAACTTGCACATGTGAGTGATGAAATTCACCAGCTTCACGAAAATTCCCTATAGTCGCTCGAAGTTCATCAAACAAGCTTCAGTCCGTAAACAACTTCATGTTCAGGTTGTTTCACTTCTCCCATAATCCTAGAGATTCTCTAAGATCTTCACTGAGATCAGATTGCTGGGTCTTAGCCCCCTTCTCCACCGGCCTTTGGCTCACAACCCGCCTTCACTTGGCGCCTCCCAATGGCCTCACCATTCGTAAGCCAAGTCATTGCAAGATAGTCAAGCTGAGTTCTTCTCTTGCTCTTCTATCAAAGCTTGAAATCACCAAAATAGTGTTAGCCAAACGGGATAGGTACATTAACATTACTTAGGCTCGCCTCCCACGCTCGCTGTCTCGATACATCCTTTATCTTGATCTCAGCTGAGACTTTATCACTCTTTTCTCCACGCTCCACCATTATCTAGAATGGGCTCTCATGTGCTACTTACAAACATAAGATGTCTGCTCGAGGCTATAAGAATTACTTACCCTCACTTGGGGTGTGGTAATTTCAAATGCAAAAGATCGGCCCTAATAGGGAAAATATGTTATGAATTTTTGAAATTTCTACTTCAACATACAAAATTAAAAATTTGAAATGCACAAGCATGCCGAAAAATTAAAGCATTCAACCAATTAAGATTCAAAATGACTTCAAATTAGTCCTTGTCTCTTTGACGCTCCTTGCAACTATAAAAATGCCAGCCAATAAACATTGAAGAGACAAAGCTAAAGGTTAGAGAAATTATTATATATTCTTTCACAAGGAAACAAATGAAATCACACAAGATTAAGGGAATGAAGCAAACACAAGGAAAGCTAAAACAAAATGTCGAAACTTAGCGTAGAACTATTTAGGAAAGCTAAGAAATTTAAAGTACGAGAATTGTCATTGTTTTTATCATAGTCGGTCCTCTCTCTTCAGAGCACCCTCACTTCATCCTTTAACACTTTGTAATATCCTAGCGGAAAATGTTAATTCACCCATCGCTCTTTAAGTATGGTATAGTTAGGGCCTCCTTTTCGCTTCCGAGCCTCGTAGGCTTAGCCGTGGTCCATTGAGTGCGTATGTAGTTCACTTCGAGTGTCATCGTGGTTTTTTTTTCTTAGTTATTGACATCGTGCCATAGCAAGCAAGTGAAGCCCTGATTAGTACCCAAATAGTGCAATATTGAGCCTTGTTTATAGCAGGTTTTATGCGCTTTTTGTATACTAATCGACTTCAATAACTCAATTGTTATGATTAAAACCCGCTTTGCTAATGCACTGCATTTGTAGCTATTTTAGTAGTTTTATTGTGTCGAATGCCTTCATTTCTTCAATTTAACTCCAAACACAGATGAACCCGAAGCCGTGATTCAAGATGCATGATCAAATCAGAGGAAATGAGCGAAATTTATCAAGAAGTGGAGGAGCAACCGTTGAACGGGTCGCAAATAGGGATCGCACCATAAATTTCCTCGTAAAGGTCGCCACCTTCTGAACCCGCGAACACCGCCACCGACTGCTGATTCACTCTGCTTCGGGGTGGTTTCCTTGATACAAGTTCTGTCCTCATAATCTTGCCTTCTGCACATCTTTGTAATTCTCCTGATACCAGCACCATGTTTAAGCCTGATCGCCATAATCAACCCACTCTCGCATTCATCAACCAATCATGAAACAGCCACCGTTCCTCTTCCTCCCGCAACGTGATTTCCTTTCACTTTCTTTTGCACTTTCTGGTAGCCAAACACCCTTTTGATGATGACAATCGCGGATGCTCATTTAAAACCTCTCGACATCCTTGAAGGAAGGCCACCGGGTGTTGCTTTTAAAGCAATTGCATGTTCCTCATGCCTTCATGCATGTATTTCATGGTATTCGCACCTCGCTTTCTCACCTTTAGGCTAAAATCTCTTAAGCATGCTCTCCCTAATGTGTATTTCAAGTAAGCTTTTCGGGTTCAAAGGATATCACCAGATCCACCGGTGCCTAGCTTTGGGCTGCCTCTCATTAGTTATCGTAGTGTTTTTGAGATGTGTTTTCACCGGCTAGGGACATTTATGCCTACCCAATGCCATATTTCAAAAGGAAAATCCTTAGGTCTAGGGTTTTAAAGTTAAATAAAGATCCTGGTTTCTCGGGGAAATGACTATATCATGCTCCCTAACGCAGGATAAAGACTCGAGTAAGTACATGTTGGTTAACCTATAACCCTAAGCCCAAGGCCCATCAAGGAGTTCTCTCTTTAACTTTTACATCACGCCATTTAGCTTTTTAAATTCATTCACACAATCGCTTTCACACACCCCATAAATCCAATTGAGGAAAAACACCATTTTCAATGCACCAACCTTCTCTCACGAAGAAAACCCATCCCCGTGTTCGACCCTAGAGCCACTATACCGCAGCAGTTGCCACGTAGTAGGAATCCTAGAAGTTATAAATCTTATTGATTCCGAACACTTACTGGGAAAGAACAAATTAGTCTCCAGGTTTCAGCTTAACCTGAGTTTATCGGAGTACGCTGAATTAATGGGAGCACTTGGGCTTGTTCTAGTCATATCTCTCTCATCCGAACTCTAATCAAAATCATTTTTCGACTTTGTTCTTCAAGGAAGATTCAACTAAAATTTCAAAAATTCCCAACCAACCTCGACCGTCCTCAAAGCTCTAGCTTTAAAGGTGAATTCATTAAAGCATGTTTGAATACGGAGTACTTGGGCTTGTTCTGGTCATATCTCTCTCATCCGAACTCGGAATCTTGAACCATTTTGTCGGGACTCTGTTTCTTCAAGCATATCATTATGCCTGCAAATTCTCCAAAATTTTTTCCCTAACCGGCCTCGACCTGTCCTCAAAGTTTCAATTCAAAGTGTAATTCATTTGGGCTACTGCTCAACTGAGCACTCTCGCCTGGTTTTGGATCATATATCTCCTCATCCAAACTCGAATTGCAGTAAATCGCTTTTCTTTTATGGACTTCTTATTCTTCAAGGAACATTTTTCAAAATTTCAAATTTTCTCAACTCCGCTTCGACTTCACAAGGCATTCTCGTCTCAACTTGCTCATCACGTTCTCAGGTAACACTCGACGCACTTTGGGAGCCCAATCCTGGGCACGGATCGAGCTCATAAGCTCCAGATCGGTCTCTGCGCATTTGGGGTCCATTTTGCCTTTCTTAGGTTATTTTTAGCCCATCATGAATCCATATGGATTCTTGGTGGAGAAGCAAGTCAAAACTTATGAGTCACCAGATGGAAAATCGGGTGTGAGGAGAGTTATTGTGGTGTGTGGTTTAGTGCCACGGAGATCTTTCTAGCTTGAAGGTGGAAAACACTGTGGGACTTGATGCTTAGGTTGGAATCAAGATAAAGGAGGAAAAATCACAAGTGTAGGGGACCTTCTGGGTTTTTTCCTGCAGGGAGACTCTCGTTCGTGGATTTTTCCGGTTTCCTGGCAAAGAGGTGTCTTTGATTTAAAGAGCTGAGGTCCTACCCGGGAGTCCCAGAGTGTTAGGACAAGAGTAAAGTGTGAGGAGAAATAGAAACAAAGGGAAGAAACGGGGATAAAAGTGAAGAGACTCTATTTGAGGAAGGTTTTCTCGTTCAAAAGTTGTGAAAATTCGCATCCGCGGTGGCTGCGCGCTTTGCGGAAGAGTGAAAGAAATGAGGTCTCATTGGCACCAGTTTTAGAAAACGCACTGATTATTTTAGTCAGTTCTCACCATCCAAGCTCGTAATCAGTGCAATGCTTATTTTTTTAGATTCCTTATTCATTAAAAGAATATTCTTCGTGAAATTTGAGAATTCAACCGCTGAACCTGCTCAACAGTTGCGTCGGGCAGCCCCGGGCCGAAAATGCATCGATTTGCTTTCACCGGGTTCACTATCCGAGCCTTTAATCGGCAATCGCTTTGTTTTTTTAGATTCCTGGTCACTGAATAATATTCTGGTGAAATTTGAGACTTTTTAAATCAAGCTGAACCAATTGGGAATCTGCCTAACTGCTCCCATCGGGTAAAATAAAGTAGCTTTAGAAAATGCATCAAATTGTTTCAGTTGGTTCTTACTCATTAGGGCTTGAAATTGAGCGCAACTTTTTTTGTTGGATTCCTTACTCTTTGAGGAATTTTCTAACAAAGTTTCAGAATTTTTCTCAATCATGGTTGCATGTTGTGTGCTTGTGCTTATTAACTAACCATATCTGCAGCGTATAGCAGTGGACTACTACACACCCATCGCTTTGTCTGGGTCAAGTGTTTATAATGTTAGATACCGAGTAGTCAAGTGTTATCTCTGGTCAACTGCTTAAATTCGAGTGACGATTGGATTCGACCCATAAAGGATCAGTTTCAGCTCAGAGGGGTGCCACCGCACGGGGTGCCTCCTAATAGGTAACCTAATCCCAAACCTAGAAATCTACTTGTCATGGACCGCTTCACACTGTAGTCACCGAGAGGGTTTTTTTTTTTTCTCTTTATTTATTTTTCCCCATTTAAAAAGTAAATAAATAAAAAGTAAGTGGCGACTCCAAACAAATCCGTTCCTCACTGGGGACTAATGAGTCTTAAACTCACTTATTATTTTTAATCCATTTTTCTCGATTATTTTTGTAATATATTCAGTATGTTTAATGTGTTAAATTATGGAATATTCACCAACTTCGTGTTTTGCAGGTTTTAATTCAAAAAGGAAAAAATTTCAGCAAGAAAGAAGAGAAAAAGAGCAACTGCAGCAGTCTATGTCGCGACAGAGTTTTGTGTGTCACGACAAACATCCAAGCTAATAGCAAAGGAACTTTGTCACGACAATATTTCCTCTATTGTAACACAAAGGTTCAATATTTGATATACGAGCCTGGTCGCGACCAAAGACAATGTCGCGATGTAAATCGGAATAATCTTAACAATTCAAATGAGACAAAGAAGTTTATGTCGCGACAAGGTTTTTCGCCAGGATGTCAACACCGGAAGAATTTGTTACGGCTAAATAAGCTCCTCGCTACTTACAAATGAAATAAAGTGCGTAGCGTAAATTTATCGCGACAAGGATCTTTCACGAGCGACCGATGACATGCAAATATGGAAAGCTTCGGTTGAGATGTATATGAGCTTGTAGAAAGACCTCTCACACGGCAGCGTAATGGCGTCGCATTAATCGAAGCAGAAATACATCCGTCAAGACAAGGTGATGCGCGTCGCGGATTCGGCTGAAGAAGAAATGCCGGTCAGGATGTATAAACAAGGTCACAACACGCGGATGCGGGAAGAATTCGTCGCACAAAGTTATTAGCTTCCCGCCGCAAATAAATGAAATGCGTAAAGCAAAAATTTCGGTGCCATTTACGCGTCGCGGGCCATTGGTAAGAGTCACATGCCGCGACTTCGCGATCACACACCAAAGATTTTCTTTCCTCACGCCGCAATATATCACCTTGTCACGCATATTTTTTATTTTCAGAAGCCGCGACGCAATACCTGTTTCGATAGAGCGTCTTTCCTCTAGTTTTTCTTATTCAACAGTTTTCCATGCTGCAAATAATCGTGTCGCGGACATAGCATCTTTGTCGCGGATGTAATTTCTTCGCTTGTTTCATTTATCGCGATAGGAGCTTCTTTGTCGCGATACTGCCAGGGGTGCTGACATCTTTGTCATGGCTGCTGCAACAAGATGTCAACACTGGGAAGAATTTGTCGCGACAAAGAAGCCTACGCCGCACAAATGAAATAGCAAAAGGTAAATTGGCCACTAATAATCGACATTCATGGAAAAGCTTGTTTCGAGATGTATCAAAAGGTTCAGAGAAAGACTCGCCGCGAATAAGGTAAATATGTCGCGACATCGGAAGAAGAAATATCTGCCGCTGAGCAAGGTGATGTATGTCGGCGACACTGGCGGGCAGCGAAATGCCGGGTTTCAGGATGTATAAACAAGGTCGCAACATGTTAGCGCTGCCACGAACTGACCGTAGCAATAAAAGAATCCAATGTTGCGCGACATACTCGTTTCAAGAGATGTTTCTATGTCGTGATGGATTTAAGGTCGCGCATAGAGATAAGTCAACATTGAAACGCGTCGCGCGGCGTAACTTTTCTATGTCGCGACAAAGATTCCAACACAAGGAAGAGAGGGTCTCGGCTGCGGACATAAATAAACCGGTCGCGCACAAATATAAGCTGAATATAGAAAAGTCCTATCACGACAGTAAACATCGACAACACCAAGAAGCTATGTCGCAAGATCAAAATAAAGCTGCAACAAGAAATTAGGTTAAGTGGTGACAAGATTATGTTGCGACATACTTCCCGGTCGCGAGCGTAAAATGTCGATAATACAAAAACATCGCTTCAACAAGAACCAAATGGTAAATGTTGTCACGACATGTGTTCAGTCGCGATAATAAATTTGAAGAAGCCGCATAAGAAACACCGGTCGCAACACAATTGTCGATGTCGCGACACAGAATCTTGGCGGTGGTTACAAATGTACTCGCAAGATAGATTGTTTAGGAGACAAAGAAAGATTTGTCGTGACAGAGGAAACTTTGTCGTGACAGAATGAATATGCTGAAGAAAAGAATATTGTCACGACTAAAGAAACTCTATCGTCACGGAATCCAAGAAGGAACACATGGAACAACAAAGCCGCTAAGACTGGATTTCCAACAGTGTAGGTATGGAGAGACCGTTAAATGTGTGAATTTAAACTCACATTAAAACTTCCAAAGTTACATAGAATAATCAGCTAGAATTTGGGTGGATTCGCAGAATGTGTTCTCTAATTTGTGGCCCAAACTTCTAGTGGCTTTATAAATAGAAACAATTTGAGTAAAAGTGAGGCGCCTAAAGAAGTGGGGAAGAAAAACGAGGCATCTAGGAGCGAGGACTCTTTTCAGATTATATTTTTCTTTTTTCTTTCTTCTTTCTTTCTTTCTTCGTATCAGATTTAGCTTGTAATTCCACTTGCGTAATGATCTGAAACAATGAGCTGTTCGGTGTTTCGTTGAATCTCGTTCGTTGAAAGTCATTCTCGATTACTATTTGAATCCAATGAAATATAGACAAAAGATGGAATTCATTTTTCAACATCGCATGATGTTCGAAATTTTCCTTTACGCATTTTAATGTTCACTCGTGATCCACTGAGTAAACAAACTTCCGTCGGAAATATCCGATGTTAGTTATGGTCTTTTGCATAATTAGAAGAAAATTTCATGGGTCAGAGAATCTTGAATCTCCATTTTGAATGGTGCTGTTTATGAAGTGAACTGCTCCCACATTAGTAACTAATACCCTTAAAAGGATCGTTTTCCTCGGCCTCGATTTCCGTGGAGTTCCGAGAGTATTACGCTGTAGTCGAGATTCGAGAGCATGAGGCATTACTGGGATAAAAGCAGACTAGTATTGAAGAACTAATGAGCTCGAAAAGATTTCTTAGATAAATCATCAATTTACTTCATGGTTTGAGAAATACTAGGGATCTATCAATTTAATCAATTGCAGACCTCTCCCTCGTCTTGAGAATGATCTCGATCCTGTTAGCATAGATCTAATCAAAGAAAGAGAGAACTCTTTAAGATATTAAGGATGAGACATCATTCATCTCAGAGAATCGGCAATACCCCTCGCTCTTAGAAGTAAGAATTGGCAAATATAAGAAATGGGTATGAAGTATCGAGTTAAAAATACCCAGATCTTGAGAAAGAATTCGACATAAGTAATTGATTAAGCATGATTCATAAAATGAATATGACTCTCTAATAAGGAAAAGTATGGTTGTAAAGAAGGAAACTAAACTATAATTATCTCTATTCTTCGACAAATTCAAATCTAATTTACGATATAATCAAATTAGATTATGTTGGCAGAATCGATAATTCCTCTACAGTGAAATCCCAGTTGTCCACTTCCCAAAGAATAATTGCTTAGTCTAGTTTAGAGTGAGCTTAGAGTTTAAATTCTTTTTTTTTTTTTCTTTATTTTAGATGTAGAAACTTAGATA
>JAEQBH010005192.1:0-55000 GCA_016808115.1 Tetrastigma voinierianum
TCGTTAAACCTATAGCATCCGCGTTAACATTTACATTTCACCATGATAATGGCTTTTCGTGATAAGCTCTTGCGCCCTGCGATTGAGTCAAAATTTCACATGTAAACATTGGAATTTCTTCATAATTGCTGAGGATGCATTTAAAATTGACCGTCCCGAGAATGGGATTTGTTTTTTGTTACTCATCGGGAAGTTTTGATGCTTGAGAATATGAATTCAAGAATAAAAAGATAAAAATCAACATAAACATGCATGAGGATCTTAACGTGGTTTGGCCAGTGCCTTTACATCACGAATGAGATAAAATCTTTCAATTATTCTTGAAAACACGGGGTATAAGATTTGAGTATAAAAGTATTGTGATGACTTGGAAGAGTACAAAATAACAAAACTCAAGGTCTACAATACCAAGAAAAATATTTTTGGTGAGAATTAGAACCTAGATGCGACAAAAAAGCAAGGACGGGAAAATATTTGGTCTAGATTTTCTAAAGTATTAGCGAAGGAGAGACCTCGGACTTCGAGAGAGCGTGAAATCTACAGGGGGTCTCATGTGGAAAGGCTGGTAAAGTGAAATTAGGATTCCACTTTACATAAGCTAGCTTGGGAACTAGTGGATCTTCCACCGGGTTGTGAACTTCTAAGTTCAGTGGGTGTTAAAGAGGAAAAGGAAAGTAGATGGATCAATTGACAAGTCTGAAGCATGACTTGTGATCGAATAAATGGCCCGAAGGCCTTGGTATTTTTATTTTATATTCTTGATGACGAGAATAAATTCCATAAGGATGAATTGCTTGCGATTTACGCCTTAGAAACCTTGAAGTATATCAAATGGATGTGAAGACGGTAACTTTCTTAATGAGATTTAGATAAAAAGAAATCTACATTAGAGCAAGCGAAGGGTTTTACACTCGAGAGATAAGAAAGAAGTGCGTAAAGTTAGTGATAATCACGTATGGGCTAAATCAAGCACTTAAGAAACAATGGCATGAAATTGACAATATTGTGATGTCTGATTCAAAGTCAATGAATGTGACAAGATATTGTATATGTCAAGGATGCTGAACATGGGCTATATCCATTGCTATGTGCAATCGTAGATGACATGCTTATTGTCAGCAGTGATGATAAGATGATCATATCTACTAAGAATATGTTGAATTCAAGGTTTGACATGAAAAACATGGGACCTGTTGATGTTATATTGGGAATAAAACTCATAAGAATATTAGATGGACTCGTTTCTAAGTCACATTCGTATTCTGTTGATAATATTCTTGGAAAGTTTGATAAAGACAATTTGGAATTGTTAAAACACCGGGTTGATGTAACCACATCTATCCAAGAATAAATAGGAGAGTGTTTCTCAAGTAGAATACTCACAGGAAGTAATCGTGGTCGATGGACCTAATGAAGTTTGTACAACGCGAACATAGCCTATTCAATTAGTAAATTGAGTAGTCATACAAATCCTAGAGCTAAGCATTGCGAGGAATAAGTACTTAAGTACTTATGTTTATTCGTGATTATGGGCTACACTATACAGATATCCTATTGTACTTGAAGATTCTGTTGATCTGAAAATGGATATCAAATGTTAAAGACTCAAAATCCCATAGTGGTGATGTGTTTACTAAGGGAAATGGCAGTCTCATAAAATCCTCAAAATGCGGTTATTTCCAAATCCAAGATGGAATCTGAGTTTATAGCACTTGATAAATGTAGGGAATAGGCTGAATGGCTACGCCACTTTCTAGAGATATTCAGGTGGCTAACATGTGCCTCAAATATCAAATTACATTTGATAGGTTTTACTATTGGTAGAGCATAAGCAGTATATCTGATGGTAAGTCTAGACGCCGTCATAGACCGCAGCACCATTAGGCAAACTACTCAATTGGGTTGTCTCTCTAGATTTTGTAAAATGCGGAAAGGCATTGTGGATTCACTAACAGGGTTAAGCCCAAGTTAGTTGAAAAGTCATCGAGGAGACCAGGAATTTAAAGCCTACTAAATTTAGCAAAGCGTTAATTTGATCGCGTAAGCGTCTTCTTTGTCCATTTCTATAATGAAACAGTGATGTTCATACAAAGTAGGTTAAGCTATGCTTTTAATGATCTCTATTCATTTGAAGAAAGAGCGCATGAGCTACTCCCAATTTAGAGATCACCTATGTAGAGTGAAGTGGGGCGCTTGAAATTGAATGGGGCATTATTCACTATTAAAATCTTGTAGAACTAGGCTCATGTTCATAGCCCAACGGACATAAAGTGAGGCGGGTGAATGTTAGGAAGATTCCCGTGTTAGTGTGTCGTCATTACCTGAATGACAAAATGGTTCAAAGGACATCATGTCTCTTGTTTAGTTAGTATAGTAAACATACTTCTGAGGAAGGCTCAGAAAGGTACCATCCTCTGCTCTCCTATGCGGGTTTCAAGCGTGTACTCTTATCACTTATGAGGAAACATTTGTGTTGCTAGCTGGGTGTCAATTTCATTCATGTGGGAATTGTTGGATCCTTATCCATTTTTTATCTTGAATGAAATTGATTTTTTATTCCACACCTTTTATAGTATTTAAATTCCCGGCTCGGTGAACTTAAAGCGGTTGGAGCGCCGTCTTTCTTTTGTTTTCCGTTCATCTTCCTATGCACCGGTTGCCAGTGTCGGGATCTCCTTTGGAAAAACAATCACGTAACCAAATCTGACCAGTCGTATTCTTCCTTGTCCCTCTCATTAGTAATCTGGCCCCGATGATAAGCGAAACCTATTCGGTTCGTCAGTGGTGCAAAGGTGCTGCGAGACCATTCATCAAGTAAGTTTCATCTGGGAGACATACATCAATGTAGGTATTCTCAATCATATAAGATATAGCGAATATGTTTGAAATCGTGACTCCTCACGAGACTACGACACAATTTTATCTCCCAACTAAGACTCAGGTTTCCCTCTTCATTTTGTTTTTATTCCATGTTGCAATCGCATGTAGCAGTCCCTACACCATAAGATACAGTCGAACTGCTTCATGGTTCACCCGGGGACTTCATAATAAATCTATCAAATCTTAAATCAAACTTCGATCTTTGAGTAGCTATCTACTTGTAGAACACTTTGAGATATGGACAATCTTAAACCCAAACATAATTTACTGTAAAGTGCTTTCTACGTGTGAAGGTCGAGCGGTAAGGAACATGTATGTCCCCTTTTTTTTTAATGTTAAGTTCATGTCACCAGTATGTTTCATCTTAAAGTAAATGTTCACATTCTGTTTGGTATAGAAACGCTAGGATCACTTTTTCAGGTTTAGGGGATATAAAGGCTTCGTATTAGGTTGTCAATGCTTTTAATGTGTTTATTTGAGAAATCTGAATTATAATGAGTTGCACAAGTATTGAGGTGTTATCACAACTTTTGTCCTTATATTTGCTTTCTCAGTAGCCATTTCACTTTTCCTCTACCCCGTGTAGGGATTAATAAATTAACGACTCATCCTATTAGTGACTACTTAGCTTCGATTCATAAAATATTGAATTCGACTCGAGTTAATAAAGTCGATCTCGAATAACTGTCGAGTTTAAAAGTATCATAATACTGACTCGACTATTCTGGCTTAATCGAGGTTAATTACTTTATTAATCAAGTCGAATTGAATTAATTTTGAGTCTAATTTGAATCAATTTTGAGTCGAGGATTCGAGTAGCTCAATTATTTTAAGTCAAATTTCAAATATGAAAAAGAAAAACTAGATCGAAATCGAGTTGAGTTTGAAATTCAAGTTTTTTTAATCAAATAGAGCTTTCGATCTTGAGTCTTTATCAAATGAACCCGGCTTCGATCCACCTACCCGATATGACTTTCTTTATTGCTGATAAAGCGAGTATTATATTTGTTGGGGACAACCAGCAGGATAAATAAATATATTATAATCATGTAGTATAGTTTTCTCTTTGAACTGCGTCGCTTTGCCAGTAGGTTACCTCCCTGCACACCCTCAAGATTTATTTGCTTCTGTTTTCCTTAACTCCAGGCGTATTTGGATGTATTTAGTTTTTTTTTAAATTTACTAAAATGGTTAATTAAAATAATGTTCAAACCCCAACCTTATAAATGATATCTATTAGTCACTTTGTTGGGCATTGAAATTTTAGTTAATATAAGTAGTCAATGACTACGGCGTACAAATGTTTTGAAAAATTTTTAAGTGAAAATGCAATGTTAACTATGGCATTTATTAATCAGAGAAAGCTTGATTTGGATCATCATTTTTCATTTTCAAACTATTTTAATAAAATTTAAAAAACTAAATATGTCAAAAGCTCCATTTTATGTTTCACTTGGAACTTATTTGTTTCTAGAAATATCTAGCGACGGTATATCTTTATCTTCTTTGCATGATTGGTGGTAGTTTCAGCGATTAGTCAGTTGGCCAGGCCACCGAGTTGAAATGTGGTAATGTTGAATTATTGGATTAAAGCTCATATTCATAGAGATTTTTGCAAAATTTGGATTACTTGATCTTGTTCCTTAGCGAATCTGGCTCCTGTGACCGTAAGAATTAGTTAAACCTATGGCGTTGCCCATGTTGGATGTCTTCTAAATACCACGAGTCAAATTTCATATGTAGCATTGATATTTTTCATTTTGCCACCAAGGATGCGGAGGTTGAAATTGACTTTGGCGTTTGTTTTTTGAGTTTTTATTGGAAGCTAAACAGTTTTCAATATTTAGATTATTTGGTTTTTAATTTTTACATGACTTCTTGTTGAAATTTCTAAACAAAAATTCTAAATAGAAAAAGTTAAAATATTTAGATTTTCTATTCGAAAAAAGTTATCTTTCAAACAAAAAAGACCATCATTATCGATAAGGAGGAAATTTAACACTCAATACATAATGTTAAAACGATCAACTTAATACTCTTTACCATTAAACTATAAAAAATTCTATTCACCATTAAGTAAAAAAGCAAAGCGTCCGTTAATGTTTGTATTTATTCATCTCCTCAAACTTTACTATAAAGTGCTTCATTTGTGTGTCAAAAAAGTAATGCAACCGCTTAAAACAGCACACCATGCAAAGCAATGAGCCTGTTTGTTATAACTGTTTTTTTTTTTTCTGATAAACAAGGAGAACAAAAAAAATTTGAACAAGCTTACTGACTTTTTGTTTGGAAAAACCACGATAGAACAAAGAAAACATTAAATTTAAGGGCCTTAAGTAAATTCAGATAACATCAAAATAATATTCTCTATGTTTTCAAAAACTATTTTCAAAAAATATTAAGGAAACAAGCCCAATGTGTCCTTACAAAACACTATTTGCAACAATTAATGCATAGTTTTGGGATAAGGGAGTGGTATTAAGATTTGATTATGAATTCTTTAAATTAGTAGATGCCTCGTATATGTGTAACTAAATTCCAATCCAACATTATCGAGTACTAGTAGGACAGATCATGTCTCTTTGCAGAGTTTCTAAACTAAGACGTATCTACAGTCATCATAACAAAGCCTAAGAAACTGGAGGATTTTGTGAGAACCAACTAGAATCAGATGGAAGTTGACCTAGTGCACACCCCTGAAACTCGGCAATACTTAATCATTGGGCCATAGCCCCATATTCATTAGTTTTTACCGTTAATATATATATATATATATATATATATATCACATAATGAGAAGTTTGCATACTAAAGAATACTGTTTAGAGTTTTTTTTTTAGTAACTTGCTTAATGTCATTATGACATTATTTTTTCATTCATGGTTCCAATTTTCCTAGGTCTCGCTCCAATTAATTGTATCATTATGCGAGAAGTTGCAAGGGTTTATGTATCCTTTTATTGTCCCTGCTTCGATCTTTTCCTGTGCATTTTCACTGCATGCCCACAAATCTAAACTCGCCATGCAGTCAAAATGAATTGTAATTTCTTTTAGTCGCACCCATTGTACTTCTCATGCACCAAAGATATAACATAGAACATAAACAGGAGATCGGTTCATAAGTAACACCCAATATCATGTCTATAATAAACAGTGTTACAACACTCATCACGCACAAGGTAAGGTAGACAAACCTATACAATGAGTATTCATATGGAAATCACCATTCACAAATAGAAACATAGAATTGAGTGACTGATAAGCATATATAGACCCCGTATGCTAAGAATAAGACGATCAGCACTCACCGGGCTAACTGCCTTATTTTTTACGTACTATCACTCAAACTGCTAAAATAACCAACCAGTCACCAATTGGTATGGGTGGAAGATGGTGGTTTCGGGGCTTCTGCAGAGGCGGTAGCTTCTGACCAGAATGAGACTGCTTCTCTCCTTGGTGGTTTGCCTGATGGACTTGGTGGCTTGTGCTCTGGACTGGGAGTGGCTCCTTCTTCCTGGAGAAGGTCCTGAGTTTTGTTAGATGACTTGTGTTCTGGTGGTGGCTTCTCTCCTGGAGGTGGTTTCCCAAATGGGCTTGGTGGCTTGTGCTCCGGCAGGGGCTTCTCTTCCTGGGTGGTTTCAGATTGGCTTGCGGCTTGTGTTCGAATGGGAAGCGGCTTTCTTCTTGGAGAAGCTTACGAGTTTTATTAGATGGTTTGTGTTCTGGTGGTATTTCCTTCCTTTGGGTGGCTTGTGTCCGGGGAGCGGCTCCTCTCCCTTAGGAGGGTTAGGTAGTGGTTGGTGTTGGTTAGGCGGTTTCTCCACCGGCGGAGGTGGTTTCTGAAGTGGCGGACGTGCTGTAAGTAGTTTTATGAGGGAGGAGGTGGTGGAGAATCACCAGTCCCAATAGGCAACACTAGCAAAGAAGTGGGAGACATTCTTGAGTTCAGGCTGAAATTTTGTGAAGGATACAAGAATTAGGTGGCCTTTTATAGATGGCTGGACTCAGACATTCATCTGACACGTGTTAAGCATTGATGTCTACACATAAATTCTATGTGGTCCGGTCCGATAATTTACAGAAGTTGCAAACTTGACTATTGAGGTGTGTGTTGGCCTTTGCATTTCCCCAAGAATGCTCTTCACATGGGAGGTAGGCATTAAGATCTATTTGCTCTTTTTACCTTAAGAGTTACACCTCCCTGCACCAGCCTCAACCTTTATAAATGTTCTGTTTTCATTGTGTCTACTGAGACAGGCAGACAAGAACTGTGGTCACTAATTGAGAATAATCTGCAAAAAGAAAAGGTATACAATGATTCGATTCGAGCTCATAAAAATAATTATTAAGTCAGAGATACGATAAGCATTCTTAAATATTATTTTAATAAACTGCTTATCATTATAGTACTTAAGACATTAAGATAAGTATTTAGATACTATTATACATGAAACACAATTATTTTATGTAAAATTGTAATGAGTCATATATTTTGTATCTTTATAATTATTCTGCAAATCCATTGCTCAAACACACAAGTTTCCTTGTTAACGTGGAGCCTTGTCAACGAATTGACTACTAGCCTAGGATCTACAAACTCCAACCTTTGAGGCTTTCAAAGGTATTGTTGAAAATATATACATGGAGAATCTTGTTTGGTAGAGTGCAGCTTCATGAGCCACTAAGACTTTTCTTAATTTCAAACTAATAAATGCGCTTCAAAATTGGAAAATTCTAAGTGACATTTCCAAACATTGGATTACTTAATTTCAAACTAATGAATGCCTTCCAAAATTCCAAGTGACATTTTCAAATATTGGAGTTCATTTCATTGATAAACTAATGATCAAATATATATATATATATATATATATATATATATATATATATATATATATATATATATATATATATATATATATATATATATTATCTACAATGGCAGACTCACGATAGTGGGGGCAAGATTAAAAAAGGAAGCTTACAAATTTTACAAACTTAGACTTCAACTCAAAAGTTATTTCAGTGGGACAAAGTATATATTTGGATTTCAAATTTACAATCTAATTAGGAAATTTAAAAGTAAAAATAAAAATTCAATGGGGGCACAAGCTAGATCCACCCCTGATTATCTACGCTTGGCATTAAAAGAGATTATGGGTATGTCGGATTATAGTTTTTGAAAAGTGTTTTTTATTGAGAACAATCAAAACACGGAAAACAAGTTTAGTTCTTTTTTTTTCTTTTTTTTTTGTCTAAAAAGTATGAAAGAATACAGAAAATACACACCAAAATGATGTTTTTTTTTATGTTTTCAAAAACCGTTGTCGAAAATTATTTTCAAAAATAGGAACCAAACGTGCCCTATATTTTGCTTCTTTTTCTAGCTCCTTCTTGAAGGGAGGATGGGACTGTGTGTCATATTGGGGCTCAGTTCAATACTAAAAGATATGGGCAGGCCCCATATCGTTTCACATTTCATTTGGAAGGTTTGTTCTGGAAATATTTCATAGAAACATCTCTTTTTCTTCTTTCGTGGTCCCTAGCCTCCATTGTTCCGTTAACAAGCCACCGAGCTGAAAAGTTGAAAAAAAAAAGGCAACACGGCCTGACTTCTTGTATTTATTAGTTAATTAAAAGGTCACTGGAAGTCATGAAATTCCCTTTTGTCCTCTTCATATTTTATTCCTAAGGACCTAATAAACCGAAAGAAAACAGTCTTGTGGTTGGTGTTGAACATCAGCAGCATCTCACAAGTTAAGATTGGAATTCTGCCATGAAGTATGCAGTTAAAATTGACCTAAAATCCCAAGTGACATTTGTTTTTAACATATATAATGTTTGAAATACTGTTGATTCATTGTGGAAATTAATACTTTGTAAGGAAAGTTGTTGACAATTTGATATGTTATAAGAAGAAAAAAAGCTATGAACAAGCATTGTGCTTGCAAAGTCTATATGAAGTAGGTGAAATAAGATAAAGGATGCGTTTGATTGAACTTATTTATAACTTATTTGAGCTTATATTATAAAAATTAAAGGTGTTTGGAAGAATTATAAAAATAACTTATGACTCTCTTAGAAGCCAATTTTAACTTATTTCAATAAGGTTCATGGAGAAGCACAAAAAAGCCTAAAAGCTTAAAAAAAAAAAAAAGGCCTAAACATTGATCATCTTAAAGACAAAATTGTCTTATGATAAAATTATGTAAAAAAAAAATTTCTAAAATAGAATAGAAATTATATATATATATATATATGTGTGTGTGTGTGTGTGTGTGTGTGTGTGTGTGTGTGTGTGTGTGTGTGTGTGTGTGTGTGTGTGTGTGTAAATAGGTGAATTTTTTGAAAAATTATGTTAAAATAGGAAAAAAATATGAGAATTAATGAAAAAAATAGAAAACAATTAAAATTTATGTAAAAATAGGTAAATTTTTGAAAAATTATATAAAATAAAAATAATCTGCAAAATAATGAAAAAAATGTAAAACAAATTCAAAAATTATAAAAATCTGAATTTTTTGTAAACAATAGGAAAAATTTATTACATATACTCATGCAAGAAAAAATCTATGGATGATGTAAAAGAATGGTATTGATGATAATTTTCTTGATTTAGAATTTGATGTAGATTCATGAGTGTTTATTTTGTTTTGAAACTTATAATTTTTTTGATGATAAGAAGCATTAATGATGTTTGTTATTTGTTTTGGAAATGTTTGTAATGATGGAAGCACTATTGATGTTTGATTTTATGTTTGATGTTCTTTACTTTATTGTATTTTTATTATTAGATAAAACTTTTAGATTAGTATTTAGTGATATATATATATATATATATATATATATATATATATATATATATATATATATATATATATATATATATTAGGTGGGTGTGCATCACTTTAAAAGTCTTTCTGCCTCAAGTGTCCTATGCAAGCCAAGGTCATAGTTTTAGCGTCTCAGATAATTTTAAATAACCATGAGTTCATGGTACATTATGTTCTAATTTATAAATGAGTTCCAAAGATTTTAATGAAACTGTATATTTTAGCTTTATAATCTTTTTGATGGATATGAAACAAAAATGAAAAGGATATAATCATTCATTAGCTTGTTTTATACTAGAGATTTTCATTTGAATAATAAATGCCTTTCTCGTATATAAATGAATCTTTACTTTATTTTAATTTTTAATTTTATCACGGTTTCACGATATATATAATATTAATTTTGCTTTTTAATTTTTTTTATAAATTATGACAAGTGATTATTTATTAAAGCACTTCAAATTTATAAGTGTTTATGATGGTCTTTTCAGTAATTTTAGCTGTTATAAGTGCATGTAGTAATACATCTAAACACTTTAAAATATTGCATAAACGCTTTTTAAAATATGCATCCAAACACAAATAGTTTATTGAATAAAGTATTTATGACATAAACTCTCATCTAATAAGCACTTATAAAATAATTGTTTAATTAAACTGTTGACACAAATAGGGCCAAAGAACACCGAGAAACATCCTGTTAAAAAAGTGAGGCATACTTATTCAATGCATCATCAAGGATAAATTACTGATTCTATTTAACAATAACAAGAATCAAGAGATGCAAACAGATAATAAATCCACCAACATGAAAAGCGCTAACCAGTATGTGTGAGCGACTAAAAGAGAGGAGTGGCCTCTTTTTGTGCATTGGAGACTACATGTGGACAGATAAAGAACTGTGTTTTCATTTTGAAAAATAGGGAGAATAAGAAAAATACGAAGAACATGTTTTTTTTGTTTTTCTTTGAAAACATATATAACACAAAAACACTAAATTCAGATAACACAATAAATTTGTGAGGCTACCAAAATGGTACTGCTATACTATAAATTAATGCGCTCATTAGCACAAAAAGATTAAATCCACTAAATCTTTTTATACCAACCAACACTCTGTGCAGTGATCTTTGCCTCTCTCAATCCTAAGCTCACTTCATGAGATGAGGTTTTCCCTCACACCCTATAAACTCATCACCAACCCTTCCACGCCAACCGATGTGGGATAACCCAACAATCTCCCGCACACATCGGGCCTCGGGTCGAGGAGGGACAAGATCACCTAACACCGGGTATCAGAGCCCGTGTTAACAACAAGTCTCACCCATCTGAGAAACCAAGGTTGTGATCTTGGGCCTCTCAATCTCAAAAGCTAGCTCATGAGATGAGGTTTTTTCCTCACACTTATAAACTCATCACCAACCCCTTCCACAACCGATGTGGGATAACCCAACAATCTCAAACTTCCTCTTGCAGGCCGCGTTCTTGTCATCATATCAAGACCATTATCATCATGAATTTTAGACAATCTAACAATAACTTAGCATCCAAAGCATCCCGTATCCAATGATACCTCATGTCAATGTGCTTAGGACCTTGGAATGAAAAGGTTGAGTTCTTACCAAGATAAATAGCACTGAATTTATCCACAAATAGTAGATATTTATCTGAATAAACACCAAGCTCCCGCAGAATTTCTTCCACCCATGCTATCTCCTTGCATGCTTCTGCACGCAATAAATTCGCCTCAGAAGAGGACACAAAGCTACACACCTCTGCAACCTGGACTGCCAAGTCACAGCTCCCCCTGCAAATTTAATCATATAACCCGAAGTGGACTTCCTGGAATCAATGTCTCCAGCCATATCTGAGTCTGAGTATCCCACCACAGTAGGCTTATCATCACCAAAACAAAGCATCATATTAACGCATCCCGAAGATACCTCAAAATCCATTTTACAAGATTCCAATGTTTCACCGGGTTTGACAAAATCTACCGACTGCATTCAACAAAGATGTGCTATATCCGGGTCTTGTGCACACCATTGCATACATCAAACTTCCCACTGCTAGATGCATAAGGAAATTTCCTTGCATATATAATTTCTCATCTTCATTCATGGACTTTGTTTGTAACTCTCAATGAAATGAGTAAAGAAGAGGAGTGCTACCACTCGTCTTTCCATGTGGAATTTCCGCAACACTCTTTAATGGGAGTGTCTGCGGATGTACCACAACTTTTTTCTCCTTTCGTCACTTCGATGATTCTTATACCAAGAATCCGCTTAGCTCCTACGTCCTTCATGGCAAAATGACTTTCCCAATCGGGCCCTTTAACTCCGTCAATCATGGAAACATTTTTCCAACAACAAGTATGTCATCAACAACATATAATAACAGGATAATGAAGTCATCATTAGAAAACTTTTCGACAAAGACACAATGGTCTAAGTAGTCTTCATATAGCCTCGCTTCACACACAGATCAAACTTCTTGCATTCACGCCTCTGAGCCCGTCTCAAACCATATAGGCTCTTTCTAAGCCTACACACATAGTCTTCTTCTCAACATGAAACCCATCAGGTTGCTTCATATAGATCTCTTCTTCCAAATCACTCATGAAGAAAAGCTATTGACATCCAGTACTCGTCACCTCCAAATCAAGAGTATGTTCTAAACTTAATATTATCGATTGATGACATTTTACCACAGAGAGAAAATCTCATTAAAATCAACACCCTTCCTTCGACCAAAAGCCCTTCAAACACTAATCCGGGCTTTATACCTCGAGAGACATAGTATTTCATAAGCCACCCTATAGATCCACCCGTTATCCAAGGCCCTACCTTGGGGTAAACTTCACTAAATCAAAGTGTGATTATCACAAGGATTTCATCTCATCCTTCATCGTATCCACCACTTTTCTTTCTTCACTATCTATGGCCTCCTCAGAAAGCACTCAGTTCTTCATCATCTGTTAGAATCACATACTCATCAGAAGAATACCTCATAGAAGGTTGTCTCTCCCCCGTTTGACCTGAAATGAACTTGAGGTGGTTCGGGCAAGATCACTCGATTTTCATCTCAGGACATCACGCCCTCTCATCATCATCAACAGAACATCTACTTCATATGCAAGTTGTCGATCACCAACATCATTCGAAAGCATCGCATTCGATTCAATAGGCTACCGAACAGTTCAAAATCACGCCATCGTTTTCTTGGTAGACTTCCATCTTATCAATGTCTTCAATGGTTTGATCTTCCATGAATTTCACATCACGCTTTCTAACAAGCTTTCTCAATAGGATCATAGGAACCTCGTAAATTATCCTCACCATAGCCAATGAATATGCATTGCCTTGTTCCGTTTAAGATAAATATTTTACCATCAGGGATAGTCAGAGTGCTTATTTTATCTCGTAAGAACTCAACCTTTTCATTCAAGGTCTAAGCACATCAGATACGAGGTATCATTGATACGGATGCTTTGATGCTGTTGTTAGAGATGTCTAAAATCTACATCGAAGGATAATGGTGTTTATATGATGACTAAGGCATTACCAAGAGGGAAGTTTGAAGTTTGTTGTGAGATCGCCTATTGGCTGGCCATCTCCAATATTAGTCATGAGGGGGGAGATTTGTCGGGTTTCGGGCTCCCTTCCCATGTGGAGTAAAAGCCCAACATTGTGAGGGCCTGCCCTGTCTCCACTGGTCGGCGAGAGGGGCTCTGATTAGGCACAAGAGAGCGTGCTCATTTCAGAGAATATAAAGAACAAAGAGAGAAGAGGAAAAGAAAAGCTTTGTGGATTTTCAGCATCCACCAGAGACTGTTTTTCAGATTACAACCGCAAGAGATCTGCTCACCGTTGGATCGGGCTGATTTGGACACAGGTTCGGAAACGATACTTCATTCTCAGACGGTTGATCACACACTATCTGAGCAGTGAGACAGTGTCACAAGAGCATTCTACTGGGGTCTTTCTTTTTTCTTCTATTTCGTGATTGAAGCATTGGTGTTTGATTCTGTATTGTTGGCTGGTAGCACATTTTGGTGCACTTATTGGAAACTCTCTTGTACCTCTATTGATCATAGTGGAGCTATTTCTTTGGTCTGGACGACCCGTGGTTTTTACCCTTACTTTAAGGGGTTTTCCACGTTAAACAAATTTGTCTTTGCTGTGCTATTGATTTATGTTTTTGCGTTTATATTTTATTGTCCTCATAAGTTCTTGCAAGTAAAGGGGAATTTTAATTCAGCTACCTTTTTGCCTGCTATCTGGCTCATAATGGTGGTCGGGCCTGCTTTCTCCCTATCGAGTGGTACGTGAGCCTGTGCCATCAACAAGTCTCATTTCCACCGAGAAACTGCTGTTACTCCTCCGACCCAAGGTCCGATGTGTGAGGGGGAGATTGTTGGGTTATCCCACACTGGCCAGTGGAAGGGTTGGTGATGAGCTATTAGTGTGAGGGAAAACCCCATCTCATGAGCTAGCTGGGATTGAGAAGGCCCAAGATCACTCTAACAACTCAACTAGTAGCTTCACTACTAGGTAATGATATGAAAACTAAACCAACCTATCTCGTAATTTCTTCCATCCACCTCATAGGAATTATCAACTAAAAGAACAAGAGACTATCAATGAAGCCTTCCTATTGGCTTAGATAATTTATATCTGTATTGAGAGCGCCTAATCGGGCTAGCTTTACCAAAGATAAATAGAGAGTATATATATACATGCATAAAGCTCCAATCTTCAAGAGTTTAACCATTAACTTGAAACATAATTAAAGAAGCATCCAAAAAGCAACCCCTTCAAGTCCTCGTTAAATATATTACAACCAAAACAAAATTATTGAAGAGCTCCATATCCATATCCCGAAAAGGAGATCATTTAATGTTCGAACTTCTTAATTGCCTTCTCAATGCCCACCAAAAGGCACAAAGTATCATCCAAACTGGCCTCAGACAATTTATGTTCTAACCATGGGATTTCACCTTGTTACACTCTAAATGCATAATTTCAAGCCCGAGTTATTAATTCCCGTAAATCGACCTCCGATATGCCAATCAAAATATCATTCCAAGACACATCTTTCAATTTAAAAAGACAACATTGTTATATAAGGTGACATTCAACCACGACTTGAACTCAAATAAACTGTGGACAAGAATATAGGACTTCTACTCAATCAGCTAAGAGGAACTGTATAAGATAAAAGTTTGTTTGGCTCTTTGTTTGCATAATACATGCAGCCTATGCAGGGAATGATTCCAAACCAAGCCGCATGAGTGATGAGTGTAAAATTCATCTATGTTTTAACATTTGATGCTATTTTGAGCATTTTATACTTCCGCCATTCATAAAACTTATAAAATTTCCTCCAAACTTGGTTTTGTAGGATTATTGATGAAAAGCAAGTGATTTGGCAAGAAATGAGCAATATATATACAAAAGAAGAGTCAATCAGGTGTCTCACAACGCATCACCGGGAAGATGAATTTTTCTGTACTGGATGGAACTTCAAATGGTTCAAATATCCCCATGGTTATTCTTCATTCAAATAGCTTTCCAACGACACCTCACACACCCAAATCCGAGTTCAAATGAAGAAGTTATGTCATCAACAAGTTGGAGAAGAAAACAAGTCCCTTAGCAGATTTTGTCGTGACAAAACCGGTGACAGCTTTTGTCGCGGCAAAGCCAGTGACAAAGTTTTGTCGCGGCAAAGTTGGCGGACAAAGTTTTGTTGCGACAAAACCAGATTTTGTCGTGACAAAGCTTGCTTATGATAAAACCTGATGCTTTGCAACAGAGTTAGCAACAAAATCTGTCGCAACAAAAATCCAGATTTTGTCATGACAGCCAATGACAAAGCCAAGGACAAAACCCAGATTTTGGTCCCGATTGTGCTAGCAACAAACTCTGTCACGACAAAACCAGATTTTTGTTGTGACAGTAGCTACATGCAACGCTAGGCCTTTTTTTTTAAGCCTCGAAAACTGTTGTTTTGGACTGTTTTCAAGCCCATTTCACCCTAGGACTATAAATACCTAATTTTAGGGTTTTCAGTGGCAATAGGCGGTGGAGAACACCCTCTCATGGGGTTTCCTAAATTGCCAATTTTTAGTTTTGTCGCAAATTTGATTTTTAGTAGATCTTAGAGGTTTTAGGAGCATATTTTATTCAGATTGAAGAGATTTCTTGGTACATACATCAAAGATTCAAATTTCATTATACCAAAATAAATATTGAAACTAAAACTGATTTTTCTCTCACTCCTGTCTCTTGGATTTCTTCATTTTCTTACTTTTTGTTTGATTAGTGATGATCGGAATCCAAAGAATGGAGCATTAAAACACCTCTGTGGGGATTAATTGATCAACATTCGGGATTAGATTCTTCGGCTATTTTGTGGGTTTGAAAACTGAATTTATATAATTGGTATTGTTCATATAATAAGATGTTCGGAATATTAGTAGCTTTTACCCAAAAAGAGTCAGATTCTTTCTCTCGATTTTCGTGGAGCCCTCCGAGTGACATAGAGATGGAGATCTCGAGAGTAAAGAGCAAAGAATCTGGGGTATGTTAGGACTAATATTGTAGAACCAATGAACTCTAAAAAGATTACTTGATAGATCACCACTTTACTCCATGGTGTGAGGATTAACTAGATGATGTATCGCTTTAATGTTTGTCTCACCTCAAATTATAGAATGACTGATCCCGTGTTAGTACAGATCTAACTGGCTAGAGAGAACTTTATTAGATTTAATGTGATGAGGCACTAAATTACATTAGAGAAGGCTTGTGCATTATCCCCTGTCTATAGGAAAATTCTTCAATCCTAAGATTTGGTTGTGAAGTATCAAAAGGAAAAGAACTATATCTAGAGAATCATGTCTCTGAAGAACATGAATCTCTAATTAGTGAAATGTATGTGTATGGAGAAATCCAAGCTATACTACATTGCTCTTTGACAAACCCAAAGATTCAACTCACAAATGTTGCGCTTCAAATAAACACAAATTGTTTTGTAAAAGATGATTTTGATAGATCACCACTTACCTTACTGGTGTGGGAGGATTAACTAGACATGTATCAGTTTAATGTTTAGGAGGTCTCACCTCAAATTGATAGAACTAGACCTTGATCCCGTGTTAGCATAGATCTGGAATCGCCAAGGAGGGAGAACTTTATTAGATTTAATGTAAGGAGTACCAATTATATTAGAGAAGGTTTGCATTATCCTCGTCTATAGGGGGGAAAAATTCTTCAACTTAAGATTTATTAGAAGTACTGAAAAGGAAAATATTCTATATCTTAGAGACTCATGTCTCTCGAAAGGAACATGAATCTCTAATTAGTGAAATGTACAAAGTGGAGAAATCCAAGCTATACTACATTGCTCTTCGACAAATCCAAAGATTCAACTCACACAAATGTTGCGCTTTCAAATAAACACAAATTGTTTTGTAAATAATTATCCCCATCCCTAGTGCCTCTCTTTCATACATTATAGAATTAAGTAGTTGTTTGTTTTAGTAGATTTAGGATGGTTTTAAGTCAATTTTTATTTCAATTAAATTGATTTGGTCTCCACATCCTATTTGGTCGCCTAAATAGTGAAGAGCCCTTGTAATCAGGGTGCTCAAATTCCAATTTAGAGAACCTCCAATCCTCGTAAGTACGATATCCGTATTTTAGAGTCCACTTTATTACTGTATGACCCGTGGTAATCATGAAAGGGGATGAGGCAGGATACTTTTCAATTCAGATTTTTTGAGTACCCTTACTTTTGTTTCAAATCAGTTTTGAGTATTTACTGATCTTACTCCCCGCTCTATATTTTCATATATAGCAGATCATTCGGTCCTCAAACAAGTTTTTGCACCACTGCCGAGACTTTAGTTAGTCTTTGCAAATTGAAACAAAATCAAGAATAAAAGTTTTAAGGGCCACACTGGGACTTTAGTTATCTTTAGTCGCGTGTCGGAAATTTTATCCAATAATGAGCCACATGGATTGATAAAGGTGATTCCATTTAGGTTTTGTTCAGAAAAACATGAGTGTCAATGCTGACTCAACCTGCTTGGTTCCTAAATTCAAATCTAAGTCATATAGTATAAATCACCCATCACTTAAAAGTGTCAACATACATTCTAGCTAAAGCTACTCACTGGTAATTATCTTGCATAATTTTCTTCATTAATTCTTCTTACTCATTTGATGTGCCTATAACACTCATATGCATTTGTTCTTTGTAAGATTGTCAAGCACTGCAGCTTAACTCAAGACGCTCGTAATTTTAATCCACTGTGTAATACCAAAGTATTTCCATTCTGTAATCAAAAGCACAAATGCAAGGTCGTTTATTCATATTCACGCTCTTTCAAAGATTCTTATGCTATTGAGTAATATATCATAAAGTAATGTAAGAGTGATTATCATAATAGAAGTTTCCATAAGAAAATCATATACTACAAAAGAAACTTATTTTCCGAACAAGAAATTTTATCCATAATTCATTATCACATAAAAAAATTGATAAATTATCATCCAAAGGTCCAACCAGAAAACACGAAAAATAATACTAATCACTAAAAGGCCAACTAGGAAACCATAAAAATGTATTGGGTGGCCATTTTGCGTAGTTCTTCCAAGATTACCCTCGACTTGCTTAGATGATGAGAAACTTCAAAGTAAGTCACGAGGTTTCGAGGGTCTCCTACTGCAGTCTTCAACCACCAAGACTACATATATATATATATATATATATATATATATATATATATATATATATATATATATATATATATATATATATATATATATATATATATATATGTCTACATTCCAAATTAAATAAAAGTGTATCGCTTTCCACCCGCTTTTGAGATTTGAATTACTCTCCTAGAATCATATACCAATCATATCATCACCGCCTAGGGAACAAAGAGGAAATCATAATTTCAATTTATCCAACATTAAAATTAAAATAAAATAAAAAACAACCCTCGAAAAATGGGTTGTCTGGAGGTAAATATAATATAGAAGGGGATGACAACATTGTATAACCAAGTTAAAGAAATCAGGTACCGAAAGTAATTTGAGTTCTATGTCGCAAAAAACAAGTCGATGATCATTTTAAAGGCAATTGTACAAGGGAACCGATTCATTCAAAAACATTAGTCATGCATACAGTATGGTATGGTATAATTATGCACTCATACTCGGGTCTCATGCAATCTAAATTCAAGTGGTAATGTAAAAAAGAAGTCAAAGAATTACAGGCAACCGTGATTTTTTTTTTTTCTTTTTTCTCCTTTCGCCAAACAACCATCTCTCACTTTCAGAGTTCGGCCATTCCGTCTTTTAAGACACCTTACGGCGTAGAATTTTCCATTCAATGAAGCGTGAAACTTCACATTGTTCACCCATTATCCATTTCTTTCTCCAACATTATCTAAATCATACCTGGTAGGAAGGTCGTAAATAATTGAGTAAGAAGTTCGTAAAAATCTAAAGATAGGCACCTTCACCTATGCAGCTGGCATGAGTCCATCCAACCTAGTTCCTAGTCCGAAGAAGAATATCCATTCTCCGATAATCTGAGTTTACATAATATATCATTTCCAAGAAAAAAGCATTGTGGCATGCAGTAGCCATAAATCATGAATCCCTCAGAGATACATGTGATTAACGCCACATTTGAATGCAAGCTTAAGAGTCTAAACCTAAGCCAAGGTCACACACACAACCCACTGATTTTACTTCTAATGTTATTTCTCCTTCCTCAAATCAAGCATTCCATCGTAAAATCAGATCAACAAAACAAAGATCCAAAAGAATTTCCTAATCTCCATTTACCACTACCCTTAGAAAACTACCAAAATCACCAAGATTCCAAGTTTATGAAGACCTATCCTATCGCACAGCCTTTCTACCCACTAACTCCCGGTTAGAATCCCTCAAATGGCTCGACATGTGCATTTAAAGTGAGAATCAAAGGAAAGAGTGGAAGAGAGATACTAGCTCCTGAGAAAACCAAACTGCAGAAATGGATGAATTACCGAGGTGAAACCCACGGATGTAATTCAGACATTGTCAAATATAGATCCGATGGAACATCGGGTAACCAAGAGGTGGTACAAAACTTATGGGGTGGAAAACCGAAAAACACTGCAGCAAAGATGAGTGTCAACATTCATATATTACTATCCTTGGCAACTAACTTTGGTTAGTCTTCGTAACAACTTGATGTTAAGAATGTATTCTTGCATGGTGGTTCAGAAGAAGAATACATGGAAGACATTTTCAGTTTTAATGAAGACTAGTTAATGATTATTGCATCCATATGACTTATTATAAGAAATGGTCATGTAAATTGAAAACGAAATGATGAGACCTCAAAGAGGGCAAATGTAAAAGGAAAACAAAACAGAATGAGAGAAAGGCCCAGGAGAGGCGAATTAAGAAGTGAGAGAAATCCTGTGGTGAAAGACCCAAAAGTTTCACTTAGAAGACTCCGAATGGAGATTGTATTAGGTAATGGACGCATATCCTTTGGGTGAAAGCCCCGAAAATTGAATAGAACATTTTATGACAGTATCATTTCATTGCATCTCATCATAATCTAGTTTGTGTGAATATTGTTGATGACTCGTCGACTTGTATAAATTGTGGAATTATGTTTGATGATGCAGAAATGTGTAAAATTGTGTGCAATTAGTAGAAATGTTGTTTGATGAATGTTGATGTATGTGTGTGTTGTGTTTTTATGTTTATTTTTATTTAATTAGATTAACTTTGAACCTTTATTCAACTCGTTTATGTGATAAGAAATTGTGTGATTTGCATGTGGGTATATTATAAGTTTTTTATGTTTGTGTTATTCATTAAACATTGACCTTAGCTATGCTCACTGACCCCATTAGGTGTGACTCTACACTCACCCCTTATTCTCTAAAAATTTTAAATGCAACTAGTTTTAGAAAGCATAAGAAGAGATCCAGGATCGTACCAAGATGCCCTAAAAAAGCCATAAGGACATAAGGATTGGTCCCTTTTAATTTATTTATTTTAATTTTGACTTGTATTAAGTAGAGTTATATGAATTCTGAAATCTAAACTAAATGCCGTTATTTGTAAAATATGATTTGAAATTCTTGAAATAAAATTTTTGTAGATATTCATTATATAAACTTCTGGTTGGTATATTAATTAGTATGGTGATTTTGTAAATGGGTGGAAGGGAAGAAAAAGAAAGAAAAACAGTACTCAGCTCAATTGTTAGCTCGACTAGGAAAAACCTATGGTCAAACCGCTGACTGGGACGCAAGCTCCGATTGCTGCCCGTAATCCAGGCGTGATGTATATGGCTTGCATTCTTCCCTTCCTTTTGTTCTTCTCACAATATTCTCCACTATCTTTAACCCATGAGATTTTGGGCGCACACCTAATAAAATACGGCACCTACCACTTTGTTCATCAAAAGAGGACTTCATTGACACAACTAAGACAATTTTAAGCTTTGATACCATTTGTTAGAAACATAATAGACATATATCTCTTCATATTTGTATGATATTGTCTACTTAATCTGTGCATAAGGTCCACATGATTTTGTTTTTGGACTCCCCAAAAAATTGTCCATGTACTAATTCATAATCCTTCATCGTAGACTTTCTGACGACACTTAACGAGTTATGTTATGCTTTTTCTAGCCAATTGAGGGAGTGGAGGGACATTGTGATCTGCTGGAAGTTAATCATGGCATTCGGGGCTCAGCTCAAAACTAGAAGATAGGGGTAGGCCCCGTATTGTTTCATATTTCGTCAGAGGTTAATTTCGGGAAATAGATTTGATGTAAAAACACTTTTAATTTCTTCCTGTGTGTGGTCCCTAGTCTAAGTCGGGAAAATGGTAACACTACCACCCTTTGTATTCAATAGTTAACAAAGATCACTGAAGGCGATCCCTTTTGGCCTCTTGATTTTATTCCAAAGATTCTATGACCTAATAAACCAAAACAATAAAAAATAAAAACAAAAGAACAAGGCGGAGTTTGTGTTTAGCAACAAGACACATGAGATGAAAGAAAGAAAAGAAAGGGAAATCGAAATTCCACCTTCGATGCATGATTTTTTCATTAAACAACCATATTATATTCAATCAAGAAAGAGTAGTTATCAGGTATGTGGTTCATACTGAGGGGCTAAAAGGGTTAAGCAACACCTGAAAGGAGATAGTGTTTCGATCGAGCGAAGCTTAAGGCGCTTGCCCCTTCATACATAACCTCTTGTTGAAAGGGCAAAATATCAAGTTGATGTGCAGGGTGAAGCCCCAAGACGCAGATTGTATACTTAGGGTATAAAGGTATTTTTGTAATTTGATCACACATAGGGCTATTATAAATACCCTTATGTAACCCTTATTTAAGATAGTGAAAAGCTTGCTGTCGCTCCCGTGGATGGTGCACACCGTCGAATCATGTAAAATTTGTGTTTTTTTCATTTTTGTCTTTACTCCAATTTTATCATCATTGTTACACAAATCACAACAATAATGCATGTGGCCTGCATCAAGAACCATTAGAATTCAAACCTACAAAGACTCAACGTTAGTGATTTACATTTTACCATGATAATGGCTTTTGTGATAAAGCTCTGCGACCACTATGATTCAAGTCAAAATTTCACATGTAAACATTGGAATTTCTTCATAATTTGCCACCAAGGGGATGCATTTAAATTGACTTAATCCTAAGGGATTTTTTTTTTTGTTATAAATAGTAAGTTTTAAATGTTTGAGTATATGAATTCAATATTACAAAGATAAAGAACCACCGTAAACATGCACAAGGATCTTAACGTTGTTTGGCCACTTATGTCTACATCCATGAATGAGAGAAAATCTTTTTTCACTATTCTTGAAAACACAGGGCACAAGATTTGTGTGTATCAAAGTATTTGTGACGACTAGGAAAATCATAAATAACAAAACTCTAGAATGTCATACATCGAGAAAATACCTCACAAACTCACACCAAACCTCTTGCATCTCTATACTCATTGAATAACTTACAACCCCTTCTCTCTCATATCTTTTTCCTCTAGTGACCCATAATATTTATAAGGATATTCCTAAAAGCTTTCCTTATTCTATAAGGAAACCTAATATTACAATAATATAATAATTAGGAATTATCCTATAAAATATTCTTTACCAAAATGAATTAATACTATATAGGAATTTGGAGGCTATCTTAACAATCTTCGCTATTCTGATCAAATTCCATCACATCTTGATAAGAGAACAAAGACTCCACCTTGAACTGAAATTCCTTTTATCTTGATCTTGTATGCTCTGAAATTTTTTGTTCTTCCAAATATCTTTAACCAGAAGCTTTGATACCATTTTTTATGAATCGCGAAAGCTTTGATACATGAAAATATCAAAGATGAAGAAATCAATGTAGCATGCATGAGGGGTTTTAACGCTGCTCAAATTAATCATGCCTTACATCCCTGATGAGAAAATATTTCCATTATTCTCAAAACACAGAGCACAAGATCGGGAATATCAAAGCATTGCGACGACTAGGAAAAAATAAAAAAAAAAATTACAAAACCCTAGGATGAACCAAGAGCAATTGTCTCAAAACTTTCTACATCTCAAATCCTTACATCTCTACACACACTCGAATAGCCTTAAAAAGCCCTTTTCTCATAACTTCAAGCTCAGGACTCCAGAATATTTATAGAATATTCATAAAGCTTTCCTTATTATATAAGGAAACCTAATATTACAATAATATAAAAACTATGAATTATCCTATGTTATTCTCTTATAAAGATGAATTATTATAAATTAGGAATTTGAGACATATTCTATCAATTTCCAATTTTGACTAAATCACCAGTCAACTATCCAACACATCTTAATGAGAGAGCAATCGACTCCACCTGAACCGAAATTTTATCATTTCAGGTGTTTTGTGATCTTTCGTTTTTCCAAATATCTTTAATCCCGCTCTAATACCATTTGTTATAAAAGCTTAAGCTTGGCGCACAAGAATATCAATTCAAGAACATAAAGAGCAAGCAACATAAAGGTGCACGCAGGGTTTTAACATGGCTCGAATTCAATTATGCTTACATCCATGAATGAGAGAGAATATTCAATTATCCTTGAAAACACAAATTACAGAGATTGGAGTATCAAGATATTGTATGACTAAGAAACCAAAATAACAAAACCCTAGGATGCTCACATACGAAAAATACCTCACGAAGCTCACATAATCTCTCAAACTCTATATATATATATATATATATATATATATATATATATATATATATATATATATATATATATATATATATATATATATATATATATATATATATATATATATGTACACACTGAATTGCCTTTACAAGCCCTTATCTCTCATATCTTTTTTCCCTCAGGACCCATAATATTTATAGGGATATTTGTAAAAGCTTTCCTTATTCTATAAGAAAACCTAATATTACATAATGTAATACCTGGGAATTATCCTATAAAATATTCTTACAAAAGGAATTAATACTAAGTAGGAATTTGAGACATTTAAATAGTTTTTTTAATAGGAATATATCAGAGCACAATGTTTAAAGTATTGTTGATTCATTGTGGAAATACTAAGGAAAGTTGTTGACAAATTAACATGTTATAAGAAGAAAAAGCATGAGTAAACGTTGTGCATGCAAAGCCCAGGCGGAAGTAGGTAGAATATATAACAAAGGGTACTACAAGAAACACCCCTTTGAAGTAAGGCTTACTATTCAATATAAATATGCGTAAAATGATAAGCTATTTTGAGGCCCAATGGTTATAATATATACTTATTTGGTTTGGATCTCATGCACTCTATTATATATTTAAAGTAATTTTATATCATCATAAATATAAATATAATGCAACATACCATGTTGAAACCTTTACCCAATTATCAAGATGCTAATTGATTTCTATCTTTAGTTTTCACGAAATATAAAATATAAAAATTAGGTGAAAAATATTCCTAAAGATGTGCTTTTGTGCAATGCAATCTTATTCGAGTCACAATGTGAACATTCCGATGTATTTTTAACTTTAAAACGGCTTTTGTGTCAAAACTAAGGGAACGAATTTCCGTTAGACTTAAATTAAAGTTTCACAACATGACATCATAATTTTTTTTATTATAGTGTATGGATCACATTAGGCTTGATCTCATGTCTCACTACTAATCTAGGTATGTGGTATATTGAGGTTGAGATGCCTATAACTAAGGATGTTTTTTTTTTCGTGGTTTGCGGAATTGTAAGGCACCATATATTGCGTGAATTCTAGGTTTTATAGTTATTTTTCCCTAATGCGGGCAATATTCCAATCCCGTACTCCATAATCGGGATTAGTAATACTTCAATCTTATAACCATATTTAGATCTTTGCAGCTTTGGCCCGTAGTTTTTCCTTATTTAAAGTTCTAAAAATATGTCTTTTCTTGTTTTTGTTTATTTCTGTCATTTATTCTGTTTTCTTCTTAACAACCTTTAATGTTTTAACTTTTAACTAGTGCTACTTCCATGATGATAAGTGCTAAGAATACTCCTTGGGTTGTAACTAATGGGAGATCATTATTATCTCGCGTTTTTGATATTTTGACAAAGTAATATTTGTTGCTCTATCCAATTCGCACGCATGTGTGATCTTGTTAATGTTAGAAGCGACATATGTCATATACAATAGATCAAGCATTATCTCTGGGGTCAATTCAAACTATAAGATATGGATGAGAGCTTTATGAGGTTTTTTGTTTATTCAAAGATTCATCTCAAGTTCAAAATCTCACATGTAAATTTGCATTTCTACATTTCCCATTGAGGATTCCCAACTTGATGGGCTATACAAGTAGAATAACATTTTGTGTCTACCCTCTATAATTTGATAGATATACATGTGTGTTCTCGCAAGATAGTTCTTGATGTCGGGACCGTATGGGCGTTTCTGACTTTAGTGCGGACGCTTAACCCTTATGAATCGAGTATGTGCAGATAGTTGGTGAGATGCATGCAAAATATAAAAGCACACGATCTTTTATGTGGTTCATTAACCACCTATGTCACTTGGGCCATGCTCGGGATGCAAGGATTTCCATTAATCTTATTCCAAGGTTTACAATTAGTCTTATGTGGCACAAGACTCCCTCTACTCACGGCCCTTCTGAAACCTAATCACTCCTTTGTGGAATCTATAATGAACTTTCTCCATTCCTCTAAAAGCATCACACACTCATAACCCACTTACATCACATAAGATGAAGAAAATAAAGAACATCATCTTCACCAAAGATGAAAGGTTTTTAACGCAAGTAACATCTCAACCGAGTATATGCACTCGCACTTTTCAATACGTCCGACTCTCGCTTGCTCTTCTCTTTGCTCCGTCTCAAATCCTTGATGAGAACTTCCATACTCGAATTTATAAAATTCTTGCTAATCAGTATTGGAAGACTATAGGGCTGGACCATTATCTTAATATGACTCCAACTTCACCTTCTATTTGTTGTACTTGCCTATAAGCTATCATTGCAAAAATAGGAAACTTGTTGGATTGATTAATCGATTTATGCATAGACCAAATCAATAAGTAATTAAGCACTCCATCCAAAGACTTTTCAGTCCCCAACTAGAATGCCATAAAACTTGTTTGACTAAAAATGTGTTTAGCCCCTTTTGAAAGAAGGATCCATTAAAATTGGTCTAAATCACTCAAGAAGTGCATAGGTTATATGGGCAATAAAATAGATTTAAGTCCTGCATATCATTCCCACGAGGATTGATGATAAATCTAAATATCAAGTACCCCATCTACTAAGATCTTTTCTATTTGAACTCCTGGTTAAAAATGGTTTGTTCTAACTTAAGCAAAAGCAAAATTAGATAAACTCTATAACAATAAAGAAGTCTAAATAAATGGATTGAGAGTTCACTGATAAAGTAACATCAAAATAGATCAATGTGCAATAATGAATTTCGTATCATTTTATAACATATTTTTTACCTATTAGTTTGAAATCAAACTTGGTTAATGATGCAAGGTAATATAGTTTGATTACAAACATACATTTCAACAATTAAAGATCCATATTCCTTTCGGATACATGGGTCTAATTAGTTACTGTAGGAATAGAAACCTCTCTTTCTAAAATTCCGTATTTTTCCTTTTCAATACTTCATACCTATTTCTAGACCAAGACTTCTCGCCTAATAGACAAGGCGTATCGGTAAGCCTTCTCCAATCTAATTGGTAACTCATCCGTCTAATTTGGATTAGATTCTCTATTTCCTGATTCGATATATGCTAACACGGGATCAAGATCCTCTTATCAAATTGAGGAGAAACTCTGATTGATTAAATTGATACATCATCCAACTATCCTCACACTATGAGTAAGTCAGTGATCTATCTAAGTGATTTTTCAAAGTTCAGCTATTCCATAATATTAGTCTAACATACCCCTAAGTATTGCTCCATACTCGTGATTCCCATCTTGTGTCACTCAAAGGGCTTCCTGAAATCGAGGAAGATACACCTTTTATAGCATGCCACTAATATTTTGAACAAGTAACTTCAAGAACAATACCTAATTAAATAAATCCACACTGACCTACAACTTCTTTCTCTTCGTTGAGCAGAAAATTATAATCACATTGATCCATTCCCAGATGGAGCCGCTTTTTCAAAGCTAGATCATTAAATAATGCTGACTAACTCCGCATCAAATAAATCTATTGAAATTGCAACTAATTGAAATAAATGAACCCGTGAAATTTCCAAATTCATTTAATCGTATTTAAAATGAAAAAAAGATTTTACAGTGAACTCAGCTCGAAACTTTACACCAAATTGTTGATCAATTCAAAAAGAAAAACTAGCTAAAATGCTACTCTAAAAACTAAACAAAAAAAAAGAAAAATAATATACAAGAGTCTCCAGCTACCCAAAAGTTCCTGATTTTGCGGAAGCTGCGCACAGTGCCCTTGATGTTTCTATTTATAGATTTTCAAAAGATGGGCTGCACTTCTAAGCACTAATTGTGAATCCCCAAAAATTCTAACTCACTAATAACTTCACGCAACATAGAAAGTTATGTCAGAACAAAGTTTTCATCTTGTTTCACCAAAGATCTGTCATGGCATACGCTCTACTTCCGACATATCTTTTTATGCTCTTCTCGACTTTATCGAACATATTGCGCCGCCACATAGCCTTTATTAGGTTATCTGGTTTATGTCACGACAAAGCTTCGCGGTTACGCACAACTTTCTAATGATCTACATCTCTTAATGATTTGAATAGTACGCCAATGTTAAATTTTCTACGGTGGACTAAGTTTCTTTCACCGACCGCTTTGTGTCGCGTGATGATAGAATTTCAAATGATGTTTTCTACAACAGACCGGTCTTTTTGTCGCTGATGCACTTTTCATCGCGGCCTAATTTGCCTTTGCTCCCGGTCACAAACCCTTTGTTGCAACATTGAAGTCTTCACACGATATCTGCCTTCGGGTTGGTCTCATCGCCTCTTCCATTTCATGTCACGACATAAAAACTTCTCTCGTTGAGACAAAAATCTCTTACTCAAGCATTTTTTATTTTAATGTGAATCACTATTTCACATTTTCTTATCACATGATTTTATTCTTTCTTCCATTTTGAATGAGTTCACTTCACCCCTCATGTTGTGTTTCACAGCATAACTTAAAATCACATAGAGTGTTCTTATCTTCACGGTTGACTCGAATGTTGTGTCACGACATAGTTGTCTTTTGTCACGACATATGATCTGCCTTATTCTTATCATGAAATGTCTGTCGGAAACATGGAAAAATTCTATCGCATGAAATTTGTCTTGATCTGTCTCATTGTTTTGTTATTTTCCTGTCACATAAAATTCTCTGGCGCGATAGAGTTTCGGGCCCTTCAAAGTTGACTATGGATTTTGCGTCGCTATGTTGTCTTCGTCGACGGTTTTCGCGACTTCACTTTATACACCACAGAAGAAATGCGGAATACTAGCGCACGAGTCGCTTCATGTGCTGATAATAACGCAACATGAGTCGCGAATGTCACGACATTCTTCTTTTTAAGAACTTCTCTTCTTGTCGCGACATAAAATCCATCACGCAACATAAATAAGTCACTCTATCAAAATTATGTCGCGACAATCTACATTTCGGGCTGAGTTCACTCGAACCTTATCGGTGACATAACTCGCTTGTCATTAAGGATTCCTGCCGACATTTTGAAATCAGGTCGCTGATTGCAGAATTCTCGCTTATGGCCAATTTTCTCTCGCTTCTTGCTAAAATTATCTCATTTTCATTTAAAAACTTATAAAACAAAAAGTTGGTGAACATTCCATAATTCAGCATTAACATGAATTATAAACTTCTAAAATTATGCCAGAAAAATGGATAAAAATATATGAGTTTAGGACTCATCAAATTCCCCCAAACTTAAAGTTTTTCTTTATCCCGCAAAGAAAAGAAAAAGTTGTTTGTCCTCAAACAATTTAGCTCTCAATTTTTAAGGACATTTTTCTGTAGAACTACACCTAAGGTGAAACATAAATTAGTCAGAAATTATTTCTAAATGTGTTTCAAAAACTATAATCGTGAAGGATTTTTCAATTAAGTTCACTAAATGCATAATTTCATTGTATACTCCAATTATTCCACCTTGATTTGTGAGTGCGTGATGGTCTTCTTCTTCCTCGCAAATTAGTTAATCTTCCGGGATAGCTACCTGGGGATAGTATGCTTCTCCTTATTCTTAAAGTCCCATATCCTTGTTTGTCATATTAATCTCCACTCAATGTAAGCAACACTTCGTAATCAATTAGGTCTTTTAGGGCTAAGAATGTGAGGCCGAGGTAATTGGGTAGATAAGACAATTTAGGCTCACTCTCACCAAGATATTCATTTGCATCTTGACATATCCGCCTTCATACATTCTCGACTTTTTCCCCTTCATGTCAACTCTCTAACTTCCCATTTGTTTTGGTGCATCTTTCTACATACTCAGAGTGTCTTTCGAATTCACATTCACATTGTAAACTCTCTTCCTTATCTTAGAAGCTTTTTACATTTCATCTTTTATCGTAGAGCCTTGAATACAGTAAATACTACTTTTAAGCTTTCTACCACCCTTAACGAACTTTCAATGTAAGAATTCCCATAAATACCAATCTTTACTAGATGTGTTGAACACCCCTAAAGACTTAATTGTTCCAGTGGAGGAAGGTTACAAGACCAAACTTATTCCACCTGACACTTTTCTTTACATAGCTTCTTTTCCTCATTCTTTTCATCCTTTCTCATCTCAATTGATTTTTTCTGTCTCAACCCTTCTTATCATTCCTTGTACATTTAAAATAATATTCCCCCAAACTTGTCCTCTTCCATCATTGATGTATTTGTCATGTAATCTAGGCAAATAAGGGTTCTTTGTTGTAGGATTATGCTCAAGGGAGGGTCTAAGTTTTTCATTTGCTGGTTAATGATGAGGTAGCTATTACCAAATAAGGAATTAAGGTGTATGCTTATGTATACATATAGGCTTTGGAAGTTCAATATTCAAGAATGGCCTGTATCACTTCCCTCGGTGGTATAGCTTAGATTTCTCAATGACCACAATCTAACAAGTTCTAGGACATTCGAGATTTAATTGTTATCGATCCTAGAAGATGTCCTCGATTCAGCACAACTGCTTTATACTTTCGACCATGTAAAGTGTTTTATCGTGGTTCATAACTAAGTTGTTTGGCAAAATATAATTACAGTCATATTCTGCTCCATCAATCGGGTCAGACCTTATTCGAAGCTCAACATATTCATCAATATCTCAAACTTTCTTTTCGGCTCATTGCATCCTACCCTGTTCATCTATAAAATCTGTTTGGTACCTAAATATGCTGCTATGCTATTTGCTAAGTGCAAAGCTTATTTACATTAAGCCATTTGGCCTCGTGAGAAGCTTAACACAATAACATTTCAATTCCACAATCATTCCAAGTATACCTAAATAGTTCATGCCTATTCAACAATTTAAACCAAGAAAACTTGGTTCTATTATTCAAGAAAGCTATTTTTACTAAATAAATATCATCAATTTCTAATTATTGAACACAAAAGAAAGGAAATAGACAATAAACACGCAAGAAATGCAAAATGAGAGTGAACACCAATTTTTTGCCAATTTTTTATTTTTTATTTTTTTATTGAAGTATTTAAGTGTGGGCATCTTGTTATAGGGTGCTGAAGAACTATAAGGAAGCTACTTTCTTCTTCTATTATGCCTATTGACGAATGCAAACTCATTGGTTTAAACTTGAAATGCTTTCCAAAAGGTGAGAACTCGTGAACTGACTCATGTCATTGAACCTAACGCCTCTTCACTCGTTGAATGCGCACCACCCATGGAAAGGCTATCGTAGATTAGATCATTTTGTCTCTGCCCAATAGAGTTCAGGGTTCCCTCAAACTCACCCTGGGTAGAGTACATTTTTATTAGGTTGTCGTTGATCATATCTAAGCTTCCAATCCAACATTTTTCCCTTTAGTTTAAGATGCCCCATTTCCTTATCCCTTTCTCTATCGAACACTTATTTCTAATGTTCCTCAGACAGTACCCAAAAGTACTGTCTTTCGGGACAAGTTCTTCCACATCTTCTTTCTTCATATGATTTTTATTAGTCTACTCATCTCTTGAAAGCATTATGATAAAGGAAAAATCTCTGACCTATGCCACCAATTGTTCTCTCTCGTTTCCCATCTAATTTTTCTACCTTTCATCTCGCTTAGGCTTGGAAGTCTTAAACCGTCATATTTTTAATCTATTTTTGACTTATTTTTAGTATATTCAAACTGCTTAATGTTAAAATTATGGATTATTCACCAACTTTGTGTTTTGATGTGTTTTAATTCAAAAGGAGAAAATTTCAAGAAGAAAGAAGAGAAAAAGAGAAATTGCAATAATCTATGTCTGAATAGAAGTTCCTTGTAGGTCGCGACAAACGTCCAAGCAAAATGGCTTAAGGAAATCATTATGACAGCATCTGTCGCAACACAAAAGGACCGACTATAAGAAGAGTTATGTCGCGACAAAGACAGCGTGTCGCAAAGAACATGGGAAGAATGTAATGTCGATGAGACAAAGAGTTAATGTTGGGCAATAAGGTTTTTCAACCGGATGTCAATAATTAGAGAGCTTAAACTTTATCTCGCTGACATAAAAGCTCCTGGCCGCCATTTATATCGGGAAACAAGAAGAAGGCAGAATTATCGCGACAAGGTATGTTATAGTCAGGCAAGAAATTAAATAGCAATACAGGAAGAATACTGCAATAGATCAGTTTATGTTGCAATCAGAATGAGTATAAAGCAAAATCTATGTTAAAGGGATGTATCTTCACATGACAATGATTATCAGAACTTGAAAAGCTTGTTGAGACACAAAGAATACGCAAAAGAAAGACTCCTATCACATAAGGATTGGTCCTATGTCGGACCGAAGACAAGGTTTCTGGTCCTGACAGAGAAACAAAGTCGCAACAAGTGATGTTGACTTAGTGAACTAGCCTCTGTCATAATAAAAGAAATTCAATGTCATGGACATACTTCAAGTCAAGAGGTTTCATGTCGCGACAGACTTAAGGTCACGACATAGAAATAAGCCGAACACGTATAAACAAGGTCGCGATAGACTTTTCTGGCGTCACGACAAAGATTCCAACATTGCAAGAGGCCTGGTCGCAACATAACAAATCAAGGCGATAATAAAGATGAGCTAAATACAAAAAGTCTTATCACAACATAAAAACTTCGTCACTTAAAGAAAACATCACAGAACACAGAGACTATGTGTCACAACATCAAAATGAAGTTGCAACAAGAAATCAGGTTAAGTGGCGATTAGACTTTGTCGTGGCAGACTTTCCTGGTCGCGACAGGAATACTGAAAATACAAGAAACATTGTTGCAACAAGAACAAACAGAAATACTATCGCGACATAAACTAGGTCGCTACACAAATTTGAAGAAGCTGCACATAAACAATGTCGCAACACAATTGTCAATGTTTGCAACATAACCTGCTCCAAGAAACACATAAGATTATCGCAACATAGAATGGATAATGACAGTAATCTTTATAGGAAAATCGTTAAAGAGCCAAAGAAAGATCCGCCGCCACAGAGGAAACTCTATTGCGAAAGAATAAATATGGCAAAGAAAGAAATACTATCTCGACTAAGGAACTTTGTCGCAACTCAATCCAAAGAAGGATATATAAGGAGCAGTCACGATACTACTCGCATGCTACAACAAAGACTCACGATAAAGAATTAAAACTTCCACTTATAACAACACTTTTCAGTCACGACAGAATGTAATCTAATGTGGATTGGGGATCCACAACGTAACCTTGGAATTTAGGGCCCATACTTTTCGGGGCTCTATAAATAGAAACACCGAGGAAAGTGAGGCCGGGCCTATGGAAAACCAAAGCACTGGGAGTCAGGACTCTTTTCACATTCCTTTTCTTTGTTTTTATTTTCTTCAGAAAAGATTTAATGAGACTTTAATTGTTACTGGACTTGAAATAGTGAATTGTTTAGAAGTTTTCGTTGAGCTTAAATTGTTGAAGATCAATTCCAATTACTCTTGAATCTAATGAAGTCTAGATAAAAGCTAATCATTTCTTTTCAATTGATTACAGTTGCATTGGAAATTTCTTATCAATATTTCAATGTTCACTGTGATTCGCCGGAAACACAACTTCTCTTGGGAAAGATTTGGATGTTAGTTACAGGCCTTCCCATTAATTAGAAAGAGGATTTCTTGGATTGAGAATTTTAAGTTTATTTGAATAGTGTTGTTCATGAAGTGAATTGAGCCCCAACATTAGTAAATTTATACCTCATAAGACAAAAGGTATCCGACTGATTTGTGGAGGCCCTCTCTTAGTGACATAGAGTCGGATTCCCAGAGCATGGATGCAAGCATTTGAGGTATGTATAGACTAATATTGAAGAACTAATAAGCTCTGAAAGATTAGTTGATAAATCATAAAATTTACTCATGGTTTGAGAATTAACAATTAGTGATCTATCAATCAGACCACTGTAGATATCTCCTCGTCCTGGAGGAATGATCTGATCCTCAGGTTAGCTTTAGATCTAATCAAGGAAAGGAGAACTTTTTATTCAAGGATGAGCCATCATTCATCTTGTGTAAACTGGGTAATGGCCTCAGTTTGGGAAGCAAGAAATATACCATAAGAAATGGTATGAATTATTGGAAAGAAAAAATTACCCATATTTTATAAAGAAAATCTGATTACTTGTAATCGTTAGACACATATTTTTAAATGAACATGACTATCTAATCGTTGAAATTTATGCTAGCTGAGAAATCCAAACTATAATTATCTTGCCTCTTTGACAATTTTAGATTCCAATTCATGATATATTTAGGAATTAGATTATGTTGTAAGAATTCGATAATTTCATAGCGTTGAAATCCCAAGATCTACTTCCCAAAGAATAACTGTCTACCCAGCCAGTCTAGGATTTTAAATTTTCCTTTTATTATAGATGTAGAAATTTAGATAGTAGAATTCTGAAGAACATCGAAAATTTTAGGAAATGGGAGTTCAAATAGTGTGGAACTCTGGAAGTAGTTGGGGTGGTAAATAACTTAAATTTGTTTCACCTCTCTGTGGAACGTATATCCCGACTTATAGTCCACTTTTATTACTTGTACAACTCCGTGCACTTGCAAAGATTATGACTAAATTAAATCTTCAATGAATTATTGACAAATCCATTTTTATTATGAGCATACAAGTTCATTTGGTCTAAAACAAGTTTTTTGTGCCTTTACTAGGGATTAAGTAATAGTCCTCGGTAAGAGAGTAATTGACTATACAAAAATTATCATCAAGTTAAGTGTCATTTGGGATCAAAGGAATTTAAAATCGATATTCCGAATAAAGAGACATCATAATTTGATATTTTTCTTTATTTTAAAAAAATCAGAAAAAATCAGCCTTTAATAGTAGTGGCTGAGTAAGCTTATCACATATTTCGAAGCCTAAATAGATATATAATTTTTATCTCACTGATCTATTTGATCTCAAGGTGTTTCTACTCGTGAAGAATTTAATGCATAGAAGACTAGAAGATTCAAGCGTCAGACACTCAAATTGAGAGAACCTCGTGTAATCTTAGAAGAATCATTAGTAATCAGAAATATGGCAAATCAAAGAGAAATATTGCAAAATATTGATGAGTCCAAACTCATTAGATTTTTAATCCATTTTTCTCGGGGAAGGCTATAATGAGAATAATGTTAATTGTCTCGTTAAAACCTGATAATTGACTCAAACGAATTTGTAGGAAAACATGGTGAGAAATCTGGAATTTGAAAATCATAAGAAATCACCGTCAAGTAATTGAAGTCAAAATCGAATTTAAGTCGCGACAGAAGCTAGCTTCAAGAATTTCCCAAGTCACGACATCAACAACTCGCTTTGAAGAAGAAACTAAGAATGAACAAGTGGAAGTCGTGATCAGTTAAAGAAGTCGAGACAAAGAAACGACTGTCAAGATTAAAAGAAGCGTAAACTATCGTTTAAAACTATTGATTTTTTCGACACACATACCAAATGATTTTTTTGTGTTTCAAAACTATTGTCAAAAACAATTTTCAAAACGGAATCAAACATGCCCTATATTTTACTTCTTTTTCTATTCTTCTGTATTTGGGCGATGGAACTGCAGGTCATATCAGCTCGCCTCAAACTAAAAGATATGCATGTGCCCCATATCAAGCCATTACTTCATTTGGAAGGTCGGTTCGAAATATGTCATAGAAACGCTCTTTTCTCTTCTTCGTGGTCCCTAGTCTCCATTTCGTTAACAAGCCACCGAAATGGTGTGTTGGAAACAAAAGGCAAATACGCTTTGACTTCTTGTATTTATTAGTTAATTAAAAGGTCACCTGGAAGTCATGAAATCTCCTTTTGGCCTCAGTTTATTCCAAATTTCTCTACGACCTAATAAATCCGAAAAATAAAAAAAATAAAAAAATAATAATAATAATAAAAAAAAATATTCCGTGGTTGGTGTTGAAACATCAAGATCTCACATGTTAAGATTGAATTTCTTCATTCGCCACGGCATGCGGAAGCAAATTGACCTAAAAATCCATGGGATTTGTTTTTAACATATATAATGTCGGAAATACCGTTGATTCATCATGGAAATTAATAAATACTTGTAAGAAAGTCGACAATTTGATATGTTATAAGGAGAAAAAAGCTATGAACAAGCGTTGTCCATGCAAAGTCTATATTATGAAGTAGGTGAAATAAGATAAAAATGTTAGGTTTGGTAGAGCTTTTTACTGCTTATTTGAACTTATATTCTAAACGTAAATACTTTTGATAAAAATAATAGGTGTTTGAAAGAACTTACAAAATAACTTATGACCCTTATAAATCCATTTTAGCTATTTTAATAAGAAACATGGAGAAGTTTATCAAAAAAAGCTTAAAAACCTAAAATTGATCATCTTAGAGACAAAATTGTCCTTAGGAAAATTATGTAAAAAAAAAAGGAAAATATAAAACAAAATTTGAAAATTATGTAAAAATAGGTAAATTTTTTTGAAAAGTTATATTAAAATAGGAAAATAATGAAAATAATAGGAAAATAAATTCAAAATTAAGTAAATTTTTGAAAAAAATTATAAACAATAGGAAAAATTTCTCACATATAATTAAAAAATAGAAAAAAGTTTCATGGATGATGGGAAGAATAAAATTGATAATGATTTTATTGATTTAGAATTTAATGCAGATTCATGAATATTTTTTTTGTTTTGAAACTTATAATTTTTGTAATGATAGGAAACATTAACATGTTTTATTATTTTGTTTTGGAACAAGTTTATGATGATGGGAAGTAATGAGTGATGTTTGATTTTTATATTTGATGTTCTTTACTTTATTATATTTTATTATTAGATAAAAACTATAGACAATATTAAGTGAGATACATATATAATTTTTATTCATATTAGGTAGGATACGTATCACTTAAAAGTCACAATAAGCAAGTGTCTTAGCACTTAAGGCCTACCTCTCATACGCCTTAAATAACTATGAATTCATGGCATATCACGCTCTAATTTATAAAAGTGTTCCAAAGATTTTAATGAAGAAAACCTACAATATTTTAGTTTTTATAACTTTGATGCATATAAAACAAAAATGAAGATGAGAGAATGATCTATTAACTATTTTTCATACTAGAGATTACATTCAAATGATAAATGTTTTCAATATATAGTGAATCTTTACTTTATTTTTTATTTTTATCATGGTTTCATGATATATATATATATATATATATATATATATATATATATATATATATATATATATATATATATATATATATATATATATATATATATATATATATATATATATTTATTAACTTAGTTTTTAGTTTTAATTTTTAAAAATTATGACAAGTGCTTATTTTATTAAAGCACTTCAAATTTATAAGTGCTTATGATAGTCTTCTTTTCACAATTTTAACTTATAAGTGCTTGTATAGTAATGCATCCAAATACCTTAAAATAATGCATAAACGCTTTTTAAAATATCCATCCAAATACAAATAATTTATTGAATAAAATACTTATGATTTAAACTCTCATCTAATAGCTCTTATAAAATGAGTGTTTATGATAGTCTTTTCAATAATTTTAACTGTTATAAGTGCTTGTATAGTAATGCATCCAAATACCTTAAAATAATACATAAACGCTTTTTAAAATATCCATCCAAATTCAAATAGTTTATCAATAAAGTACTTATGACATAAACTCTCATCTAATAGCCTTCTAAAATAAGTACTTACTAAGTTGTTTACAATAAACATAGCCAAAGAGCACTGTGAAACATCCCATGAAAGTGAGGCATACTATTCAATGCATCATCACATAAAATTCATCGATTCTATTTAACAATAACAACCAAGAGATGCAAAATTAGATAGTAACCACTAACATGAAAAGCGCTAACGAGTATGTGTGAGCGACTAAAAGAGTGGAGGGCCTTTTAGTGCATTGAGACATGTGGACAAATGAATATATAGGGCCTGCTTTGTTTACTGCTTTTGAAACCGTGTTTTTGTTTTGAAAATAAGAAAATAAGAAAAATAAAAGAGCATGTTTGTTTCCCCTTTTGCTTTTCTTCTTAAAAAATACATATAACACAAAAGCACTAAACGGATACAAAGAATGCATTTTAGAGGCAAACCAAACGGCATTCGTCTGTGGGACAATTAATGCGCTTATTAGCACAAAAGATTAAATCCACTAAATCTTTACAGCTTCAATCCAACTTGAATCCAGCTTTTACCTAGTTGGTAATAATATGAAAACTAAACCAACCTATCTCTACAACTTCTACATCCACCATGAATTACCTCGAACCAAAAGAACAAGAGACTATCAATGAACAAAGCCTTCCTATGGCTAGATAATTTATATTCCAAAGTATTGAGAGTGCCCACTGGCTAGGCTTCACCAACATAAACAGAGAGTTTATATATACATGCATAAAGCTCCAATCTTCAAGAGTTTAACCATTAACTTGAAACATAATTAAAGAAGTATCCAAAAGCAAATCCCTTCAAGTCCTCAAGCAATATATTACAACCAAACAAGATTAATAAGAGCTCCATTTCGATAATTCAGAAGGAGATCATTTAATGTTCGTAACTTGTCTAATTCGACTTTCTCGCCCACCATAAAAGGCACAAAGTATCATCCAAATCGTATTCCTCAGATAATGTATGTTCTAAATCACGGATTTCACCTTAAGTTACTACACTCTAAATGTAGACACTTGCCTAAGACACTCCCGTAAAATCAATTCCTGACATGCCAATCAAAATATCACCAAGACAAATCTTTCAAATTAAAGACAACATTGTTGTATATGACATTCAACCACGACTTGAACTCAACAACCGTGTGGACAAGAATATAGGACTCCCTACCAATCGTGCCAAGAGGAACTCGGTGTATAAAAGGTAAAAGTTTGTTTGGGCTCTTTGTTTGAGATAATACATGCAAATTTATGCAAATATGATTCCAAAACCAAGCCGCATGAGTCACGTGGATAGATGGCAGGATTCCATTTAGGTTTTGTCAAAAAACATGAGTGTCACATGACTCAACCTAGTCGCCTCAATTCAAAATCCACGAGGTCATATAAGATAAATCACTCCATCACTTTAAAGTAACAACAATATACATTCTAGCTAAAGTCACCAAATTTGTATCATCTTGCAATTTTCTTCATTCTTTACCTATTTGATGTGCCTTCCATAACATCTCATATGCATTTGCTCTCAGAAGATTGTCAAGCACCAATGAATCCAAACTTGCACTTAATCCACTGTAATACTTATTTCCATTCTATCAAAAGCACAAATGCAGTGGGTGCTATTCATACTACAAAGAAACTTATTTTCCAAACAAGGAAAATTTATCTGATATCCATTATCACATTAAAAATTGATAAAATTATCTTCCAATGTCCAACCAGAAACACAAAAACAATACTAACCTAAAAGGCTAAATCCAGAAACCATAAAAATGTATTAAAAAGATTTGCGTAGTTCTCTCCAATATTACCTACACTTGCTTAGACGATGAGAAACTTAAAAGTCACAGAGAGGTTGTGAGGGTCTCCCACGGAGTCTTTTAATCACCAAAGGTTCATATAAATATATATATATATATATATATATATATATATATATATATATATATATATATATATATATATATATATATATATATATATATATATATATATATATATATATATAGTTCATATCAATTAAATAGCAGAATCATTTCCACTGCTTTTTGGTAGATTTGGAATTACTTCTCCTGCAGAATCATATGCCCAATCTATATCATCATCACAAGTAGTGGGAAACAAAGAGGAAATCCACAGATTTTCAATTTATCCAACATTAAAAATTATTGAAAAAAAAAAAAACAACCCTGAAAATATAAGGTTGTCGTGAGGTAAATATAATATAGAAGGGTCGACAACATTACATAACCAAGAAGAAATCGTACCGAGTAACCTTTGGAGCCCATGCTACAAAAACAAGTCATATGGATAATGGCAATGGCACAAAGGGAACCACATTCATTCAAAAACATTAGCCATGCATACAAAGCAAAGATGCACTCATACTGGACCATGCAATCTAAATTCAAGTGGTACCGTAAAAAATAAAAACTGTGATTATGTCTGCAAGTAACCAGATTTTTTTCTCCTTTTTTTCCTCATAAACAACCATCTTCATAATTTCTAGAGTTCAGTCTTATTCACTCAGACACCTATGCGTAGAATTATTATTCGCCATAGCGGTGAAAACTTCGGGCATTGTTCACTCCATTATCCATTTTCCAACATTATCTAAATCATACCTAGAGGAAGGCCTTAATAATCTGAGTAAGAAGTTCAGAAAAAAATCTAAAGATAGGCACCTCTACCCATAAGGGCAATGAGTTCATCAACTGTTCCTAGTCCAGCAAGAATATCCATTTCAAGATCTTGGTTGCATACAGGTCATTTCCAAGAAAAAGCACAGGCATAGAGGTACGAAATCATGAATCTCAGAGAGACATGTGGATTAACGTCACATTCGAAAAATCAAACAAATTCCTTTTTTCTCAACACAAAAAGTGACATAACAATTATCAAAAATAAATATTAGCAAAAAAAGAAATCCATCGTAAGAAATTTTAGGTGCAATGTGTTTATAAGCCAACTAACTTAACATCATGTTTTGGAAATCATGCTTCACAACAAACAATGCCCTTAAACTTTTCTATATGTAAGATTCATATATTATCGTATGAGTTTTCATCACGCATCATCGTGATGCTTGCAATGTGAAATGAGGAGTTTCATCTCATAAAGATAATTTTTCAAAGATTCAACTCCATTGCTGATCACTAACCTCCAAAGATGCAATCCGCTGCCATGAAATCTGGCTAAGGATCAGCGATTTATTCACAGGAAAGAAGTTTAAAATGGAAAGAATCACTAGGAGTTCTTTTCGCATGTGTCATCCTCAAGACTAGAGGACAACTTTTATCTAGATGGTAAATTCCTATCAGGATCATTTAACCTTTTTTGTATATTATTTCTTAAATCTTTGTATATGAATTTTCCGGTTATAATGTATGTTTGGGTGTAGGAACTACATCACTTGAAAATTGCTTCATTCTTTCATGGTATCAACGTTTCCTCTAGAGAGTTCATACATCATAGGCTAGCTTCCACTCCATCTAATAGAAGCATCACATCTTTTGTCATGAGTCCAAGAAGCCACGGATAAGTAGACCCAACGCCGTGAGACCATAACACAACCGATCATTGGCCTCCTCTCTTTTCTGCAGATTCATTATCTCCTTTGATATATCCCTTTTATTTTGGAGATGACGAATTAATCCGAGACTTCGAATAAGGGGAAGAACTTATGAGCGCCATAAAAGGTAGTTTGACATATCAGTTTGATGGAGATGAGAATTGAGCATTGATGGAATGGTTGGATGCTAAGAGTAGTTTCAGGATTTGCCATGAATTTCACTTGCTCGATACCATGAAGAATGTTCAATTTTCAATGGGTAGATAACAACACTTACTACAACCCACATCCATTATAACCAAAAGAATTATGTACAAAAGGCAAAGAAATAATATACTGTAAGGTAAATAAAGATTACAATAAAGATTGTCATCTAGATAAAAAGTTGTCTTAGTCAGGTCAACACGCTAAAAAAGAAATAATAAGGAATGTTTTCCATTTTAGACTTTATTTCCCATGTAGAGTACCAGATCCTGGGTAGTGTCATGATGGCTATCGTATGCAATACACAAGAAGAAAGCACTTCTGGTAATCGTATTTTCTAGGAGCCAACGTATTTCTTGTCCTCTAAGCGCCAACCTGCCGCTTCTAGATCAAGTTCTAAGGCTAAATATCTGTCAGTTGTATCCTAATTGGCAGAAATAACTCATTTTACTCTTTTCTTCTTCGTGATATAGGTATTCCAATTCATGAACCTCCTTATGTTATGTGATAACCCCACCGCACTCCACATAACAATAACCCGTCTCCATGCTCGATCCAAGTATATTGAATTAGACTATCATTTTGTCCACTAAAAGGCCATTAATGGAGTTCGTTACATGTTTGATCCCATCATCTCATAAATTGGCTTCGATCTTTCACAAAGGATTACCCAAGAACTCCTTTCAAGTCTCCGATCCAAGCTAGAGTGCACCAGCATCGACTCTAAATTTCATGGGAGTCATAAAGATAATTTCCAACATTAGTTTTATGATTGTTATTTGTTTCGGGAAATGTTTGCAATGATGGGTAAAGCACTAGATGTTTGCTTTTATGTTTAATGTCTCTTTCTTTATTATATTTTATTATTAGATAAAAAAATTTAGACAATATTTAGTGAGATATATATATATATATATATATATAGTATATAAAATTTTTATTTAGTATTAGGCAGGTGTGCATCACTTAAAAGCCCGCGCGCCTCAAGTGTCCTATGCGCTTAAGGCCCCAAGAGGCTTTTAAGGCTCGGGACACGCCTTGAATAACTATGAGGTTCATGGTACATCACGCCCCAATTTATAAAAAGAGTCTGCAAAGATTTTAATGAAAAACCTATAATATTTTAGTTTTTATAATCTCTTTGATGCATATAAACAAAAATGAAAATGATAATGGTCTACAGCTAGTTTTTATAATAGAGATTACATTTGATTAATAAATTTTTCAGATACGTAAATCTCATACTTTATTTTAATTTTATAATGGTTTTGTGATATATATAATATCAATTTTTAGTTTAGTTTTAAAATCTTTATAAATTATGACAAGTGCTTATTTATTAAAGCACTTCAAATTCTATAAGTGTTTATACAATTTTTCAAACATTTCAGCCGTTATAAGTGCTTAGTAGTAATACATCCAAACACCTTAAAATAATGCATAAACGCTTTTAAAATATGCATCCAAACACAAAATAGTTTATTGGGGCCAGTACTTATGACATAAACTCTCATATAATAAACTCTATAAAATAAGTGTTTAATTAAGCCGTTTACACAGTTGTAATGCAAGAGCACCGAGAAACATCCTATAAAAAGTGAGGCATATATTCAATGCAAATGAAGATAATAACCACTAACATGAAAAGCTTAACGAAGTATGTGTGAGTGACTAAAAGCAGGCGAGGGCCACTTTCAGGCATCGAGACTACATGTGAATGTATTAAACATATATCGGTCGTGTTTACGCTTTGAAAACCGTGTTTTGTTTTGGAAAATAGGAGAATAAGGAAAATATTAAAGAACATGTTTTTTTTATTTTTTCTTGAAAAATACATATAACTCAAAAACACTAAATTCAGATAACAATAATGTGATTTTAGAGGCAACCATAATGCATTCATATAGCACAATTAATGCAGCTTTATTAGCAATAAAAAGATCAAATCCACTAAATCTTTTACAAAGCTCAACTAACACTTGAACTAGTAGCTTCACTACTAGGTAATCAACAAAACTAAACTAACCTATCTCACAACTTTTCCATCCACCAAGAATTAACGAACCAAAAGAACAAGAGACTATCAATGAAGAAAGCCTTCCTATGGCTAGATAATTTATATTCCAAAGTATCGAGAGTGCCCACTGGCTAGGCTTCACCAGCATAAACAGAAAGTATATATATACATGCATAAAGCTCCAATCTTCAAGAGTTTAACCATTAACTTGAAACATAATTAAAGAAGCATCCAAAAAGCAACTCTTCAAGTCCCAAGAAGAGTATTACAAACCAAACAAAATTATTGAAGAGCCCATCATCCATATCCCGTATGAGATCATTTAATGTTCAGAACTTAATTCGCCTTAATGCCCATCAAAATATACAAAGTTTCATCCAAACTGGCCTCAGACAATGTATGTTCTTAAATCATGGATTTCACCTTGCTACTAAGCACTCTAACGTATAATTTCAAGCTCCGAGCATAGTCTCTTAAATCGAATTTCCGTATATGCCAATCAAAATATCATTCCAAGACACACATCTTCAAATTTAAAAGACAACATTTTATATATGACATTCAACCACGACTCGAACTTAACAATAACCAGTGGACAGAATATAGGACTTCTACAAATCAGCTAAGTAGAACCGGTATAAAGAAAGTCATTAGTTTTGTTTGCATAATACATGCAAATTGTGCAAAATGATTCCAAAAACCAAGTCGCATGAGTCACTTGATGGATGGGCAGGGATTTCATTTAGGGTTTTGTCCAAAAACATGAACGCCACGACTCAACCTAGTTCTCAATCTTAAATCTAAGTCATATAACCGCCCCATCACTTTAAAGTAACAATATACATTCTAGCTAGTTACCAAATTTTGTATCATCTTGCATAATTTTCTTTCATTCTTTAATCCATTTGATGTGCCTATAACATCTCATATGCATTTGTTCTTGTAAGATCACAAATACTCCAGCTTAACCGAAAACTTTCAGAATTTAATCCACCAGTAATACCAAAGTATTTCCATTCTGTAGATCACAAATGCAATGGTGCTATTCATATTCACGATCTTTCAAAGATTCTTATGCTATTGAGTAATATATCATAAAGTAATGTAAGAGTGATTATCATAATAGTAGTTTCCATAAGAAAATCAAGATACTACTAAAGAAACTTATTTTCCAAGCAAGGAAAATTTATCCATATCCATTATCACATAAAAAATTTATAAATTAACATCCGTTGTCCAACCAGAAAACAAAAATAATACCAATCACTAAAAGGCTAACCAGAAACCATAAAAATGTGTATCAAAAAATATATTGCAGTTCTTTCCAAGATTACCCGTATTTGTTTAGATGATGAGAAACTTCAAAGTAAGTCAGGTTTCAAGGGTCTCCCACAGTCTTCAATCCACCCGTTGTTCAAGGCTATATATATATGTTCACATTCAAATTAAATAAAGCAGTATCATTTCCACCTGTTTTGAGATTTGAATTGCTTCTCCCAGGAATCATATACCAATCATATCATCACTGCCTCAGGGAACTAAGAGGAAATCTGCACACTTATCCAACATTAAAATTAAAAATTATTGAAAAATAAAATAAAAAAACAACCTCGAAAAAAATGGGTTGCTCGAGGTAAATATAATATAGAAGGGGTCGATAAATATTGCATAACCAAGTTAAAGAAATCAGGTACTGAGTGCCTTTGAGTTCTATGCAACTAAAAACAAGTCAGATGATCATTTTAAAGGCAATTGCACAGTGGAACCGCATTCATTCAAAACATTAGTCATGCATACAGAATGCTATGCTATGCTATGCACTCCTTCCGGTCTCATGAAATCTAAACTCAAGTGGTACTAGAAAAAAACAGCTTATTACAAGCCCGTAACTAGATTTTTTTCTTTTTTTTTCCTTACAAACAACCATCTTCATAATTTCTGTGAGTTCAATGACTGCCTTAAGACACCCATGGCGCAGAATTTCTCCATTCAGCCTTAGAAAGTGAAACTTCAGTATCAAGCTCACACCATTATCCATTTCTTCTCCAACATTATCTAAATCATGCCTAGAGGAAGGCCTTAATAATCGAGTAAGAAGTTCAGAAAAAAATCTAAAGATAGGCACCTTCACCTATGCAAAGGGGCATGAGTCCATCAACCTAAGTTCCTAGTCCAAAGAAGAATATCCATTCTCTGATGATCTCGGGTTTACATAATATATCATTTCCAAGAAAAAGCACAGGGCATAGAGGTTGAATATTTTCAAATGGGTTTTATTTCGGGGTTTTTCAAAAAATTTTTCAGACTCTAAGAAAGCTTTCAGCACTTGTCCCACATCGAAAAAAACGTAAGAATTTTAAAGGGCTTAATAAGTCATTAGTTTTGATTTATGTGGCTGAGCCCTGGGCGGGGTACCAAAGTTTTGTGAGGAGGGAGGACACAAGCAAGGTCAAGTCATTAGATCCAGCTGGACCCTATTCTTTGCAAATCAGAATGGGTCGGGGTTTAGCCCTAAGTAAAAAGCGGATGTGTATGTGGTACGAATGAAGGATGGATCAACTAGACCGCTTGGAGATCTGCTCACTGTAACTGTGCATGATCCCAAAGGGCACAACTGTCTATAAATAGGGATCCCATCCAACATTTATTTGATCCCATTTTCTGTGAATTGACTTGTCTTTCAAAATCTCTCCCCTCTCTATTGTTTTTCTTATTTGTGAGATTTTTAGCTTTCGCTCAGGTTCCACCATCAGAATCGGGCGCATGTTGTCTTCGGGTTTATTTGAATTATATCACAAGGGTATTTTTCTCTATTTTCATTGGTGCATACACAGATAGAAGATCATCGATCAGCCTCATTTTAATATCCTAAGGCGAATTTGCGCTAACCCAAGGCACACTTTGGCGGGGGCAAATATTGTCTTTAGGAAAGGACGCAGCAACGTGATCGAGGCGTACATTGCTGGGAGAGTCACAAACGACACGAGCCTTCTTCAACATTCTGAAAGACAATATTTATGCCAGACCACTAGACGACATCAACCCAATTGCTAGAAAATTACACGGCAAGAAGATTCCCATCAAAGTTAAGAGCAGAAACAAGATGTGTTTCTTTATAAGGCGTCAGTTAAGTACGTAAAAGGAGATATTTTCAAGACTCCGACGAAGAAGAATTTTTTCTCGACCATTCAAACTATTTTTCGATTGTGGAAACTTATAATCGCAATGAACATTTATTCGATTTGTTAATTGAGTTTCCAGATTCGAGAGTCGAATATTGATTTGTAATTGTAATTTCTCGATTTATTAATTTCAATTATAATTAATAATACAAGAATGAGAATGGCTCATGCAATCATCAACAAATGACTCTAATTTTATGAAGCTGTGAGCGATTGGATGGAGGAAATTTTAGGCACGGCGTAAGAAGATGCATTTCCTACTCACTACACTTAATTGGGCTCTATGTTCTCAAACACCATATCTGTGAGGAGCAAGAAAATGAAACATTAGCTCGCATCGGAAAGAACAAACGGAGAATGATGACTACATTTGCAAGGGACATGTTCTGAATGCTTTAGCAGACTCTCTGTTTGACATCTACCAGCTTGTGGAGACTCCACAAAGAACCATATGGGATACCTTAGCTACAGTATCAACCCGAGGATGCAACAAAGCAAGCAAACTTCGTTAGTCATTTTATGAAATATAGTATGGTAGATAATATAATTTGTTATGGATCAATTTCATGAGATACAACATATTCTTAGTCAATTTAAGCAACAAAAGATGAATATGGATGATACCATAGTCGTGTCTTCACTATTGAAAATTGCCATCTTCCTCGAAAGAGTTTAAGAAAAGTCTTAAATGTAAAATAAGATCTTACTCTCTTGAATCACAAACACCTTCGATGGAGGAAGACTAGACTCCAAGAAAGTAAAGATGAGATCGAGCTCATGTGTCCAAAAGTCCATGGTGGAGGACAAAGAAATGGCAAAGGGAAGAATTCCCGTAATAAAGAAGCTTAATAACAAAAATCTATTCAACTCGTACTCAAAGAAAAAGAAAGGTGCATGTTGGTTCTGTGGTGCTGGGGGATACTTCAAAAAGTGAGTGTTTGGCCATTCAATACAAGAAAATCTGAGCATCGTAGTCCAAGAACAAATTTGTGACTCGTTATCGGTGTTAATATACCGGTGATGCCGATGATCGATGGATCGATTCTCGAGCTACAAGGCATGTTTGCAATGATAAGAGCTTTTCAACCAAGAACCGTGGATGATGGAACAATTTCTACATGGGCAACTCTTCAACAGCCACATAAAGGCAAAGGCACAAAGGATTTAGAATTCAATTTCTCGGAAAAAATCATGGTCTTTAACTAATGTATGTTATAAAAATCGTGGTTAGGGAAAACCTTATATCTGGGAAGCTTGCTTAATAAGCATGGTTTCAAGCTAGTTAGTCTTTGAGTCGATAAGTTTATACTTCATTTTAAGGGGTGGAATTTGGTTAAAAGGATATTTGTATCAAGGAATGTTTAAAGCCTAATATTAATAAAACAATAATTCTATTTATGTTGATTCTTTTTATTTATGGCATGCTAGATTAGGACATGTTAATACTAGGAAAATGAATGATATGGTTGAATTAGATTTAATTCCTAAGTATGATAATAACATAGGAGATAGATGTAAAATATGCATGCAGACTAAAATAACTAGAATGGCATTTCCTAAAGTGGAAAGAACCACGTTTTTACTAGAACTATGTGACATGCATAGCAACCCCACTAGAGGAGGCAAAAAGTATTTTGTGACATTCATAGATGATTTTTCTAAATTCTATTATATTTATATTTTGCATCTGGGTAAGATGAGGTACTTAGCAAAATTTATGGTTTATAAAATGTAAGTCGAAAATCAATGTAATGTCAAAAATAAAACTACATATTGGATAGAGGAGGAGAATATCTTTCCAATATTGTGAAAATGGGTACATGGTAAAACTTTTGCACTTTATACACTTCAACAAAATGGTGCTGAGGAAAGAAAGAATAGGACCTAATCGAAATGATAAATGCTATGTTTCTAATTCAGGCTTAACCACCGCTATCGGGGTGAAGCTTTGCTTACTGCATGTTATATACTTAATAGAATTCCTATTAAAATATTAACATTACCTCTATGAGCCTGAAAACAAGAAACCTAACTTGAGTTATTTTAGAACTTGGGGTTGTAGGGCAATTGTAAGATTGCCTGATCCTAAAAGGAAAAAGTTAGGAGAAAAAGGGATTGAATGTATATTCCTTAGCTATGCTTTACATAGTAAAGCATAAAGGTTTTTGGTAATTGAGCCCAATAGTTCAAGAGGAGTAAATACAATCATAGAATCACGTGATGCAGTATTTTATGAAAATAGATTTACTACTATACCAAGATTAGAATCTAATCAAGAAAAGGAATTTATTCTTTTACCTTCTGAGAAAAGTAGTGAACCACCCAGTGAATCTAATAACCTGGGCGAGAAAAGCGGCAAGGATCAGAAAGTCTGTCCCGATTTTGTTGTTTATCTTGTAGAAGGAACTAGGAATTCTTTTAATAGGCATATAATGGTTTCATCTCGTCATGGAACTCCATCCATTAACCTTGAGGAGGCTATGAAATCTAATGATTCCAAGCCTGGAAAGAAGCAATTAATGATGAGATTCTACATGGAAACAAAACATAGCTTGTCAATCTACCTCCGGATTCAAACCAATTGGTCAGAAATGGATTTTCAAAAAAAATGAAGGTTGATGGGACTATTGATAAGTTCAAAGCAAGACTGTCATAAGGGCTTTATTCAAAAGGAAGGGATTGATTATTTGATAATATAAGCTCATTGCAAGAATCTCTACCATTAGAGTATTGATCGCCTCTAGTTTATATAAGCTCTAAATCTTATCAAATGATGTTAAAATGGATTTCTAAATGGAGAGTTAGAAAAAGAAAATATATGAAACAACCAAAGGGTTTGTAGTACAAGGTCAATAGCAGAAGTGCCTGTAAAATCCAATTAAATCAATTTTATGGACTTAAACAAGCACCTAAACAAGGCATGTAAACATACATGGTAATAATAAATGGTTATTGATACATGAATCGATAAATGTGTTTATAGTAAGTTTCCTGCAAAATAGGTGTCGCGAGTATGCTTATATATGAAGTGTAGATGACATGTTAATTTTTGTACTGATCTTGAAATTATAGAAAGTACAAACAATTTTTATCATCAAACTTCCAAATGAAGGATACGGGCAAGCATGATGTTATTTTTGGGAATAGAATTGGAGAAAATGATAAGTTAATTCTTACTCAACCATATTATATTGAGAAAATTCTTAAGAAATTTAATCAATATGATAGTACAACCATGTCAACACCTTTTGATCCACATTTTAAATTGTATCCTAATACTGGTAGGGTTGTTGATCAATTATTATATTCAAGGGTGGTTGGTAGCTTGATGTATGCAATGACCTGCACTAGACCTGATATTGCCTTTGCAGTAGGGAAACTTCGTTGATATACTACTAACCCAAGCTCTGTGCATTGGCATGCAATTAATCGAGTATTGAAATACTTAAGGAAAACTATAGATTATGGAATAGTCTATACAGGTATCCTTCTGCCTCTATGGCGATACACAGATGCTAGTCGGATAACCGATAGTGAAGATCATTCTTCTACTGGAAGGGTTGGATCTTTACACTGAGGTGGTGCAATCTCCTAGGGATCAAAGAAGGTGCGGCATCTCAAATTAACCATGGCTGCCGACTTTAGGCATTGGCTTCAAGCAAAGAAAGAGGGAGAATGGCAAGAAATTTGCTACTAGAAATACTCAGGTGGCTAAAAACTAGTGGCACTTAGTATCTTTGTCAGCAGGATAGCCGTGCAACTCTTTCACGAGCTTATAGTCAGATTATAATGGTAAGTCTAGAATGCAGGACTTAGATATAGTTATGTGAGACGCTTGATAACTGATGGTAATAACCATAAATTATGTAAAGTCAAGTGAAAATTTTGGTCAACCCTTAACGAAAGGACCTGCAAGGGATTCGTGTGGAAAACATCAAAAGGGATGGGACTTAAGCCCACATAATTTAATCACTCCTGGTGGAAACTCGACTCAATGCTTGAAACATCAAGTTCTTGAGTTCAATGAGCAAAGTACACCATATGTTGTGGTTGCAAGCACTTAAGATTCTTAATCAATATTGAGAATCAAACTGAATTCATCCCAAGGTTGAAGTGCTTCGGTACTTGTAATGAAAAGGAATGAGGATGAGTTATTTAACCTTTTACGACTTTACTAAATCCAGTGTAGTCGAGGAGTACTGTAGTTACAGGGTACTTTATAAGTCTACCTATATGAGTGTGGAGGCAGCCGCCCATGACATCCAAGGGCTTTGATTCTAGAGCACCTATGAAATAGATAAAGATCCAAGGCCAATCCATCGCCGTTTTTGAATACTCTAGGTATTTATCTTGTGTGTGAGATATGTCCTGGTTAATCATATAAGATCGCTAGTTCAAAGATACGTCTACTATGCCATCTTGGTTAACTTTTGATGAGTTTCCTCTACTAAAGTGGAAAGGTTCAACCAATATGATACCTTCATCTACATAAGGTCACAAACCAAGAATCATTTCATCTCAGATTTTTGAAAAATGGTGGGGGATTGGTGAATATTTTCAAAATGGGTTTTATTTTGGGTTTTTCAAAATTTCTTTGTACTTAAGAAAGCTTAGCACTTGTCCCACATCAAAACAAAAGAATTTTAGTGGCTTTATAAGTCATTAGTTTCGACTTATTGGGTTAGGCCCCAAGTGGGTACCAAAGTTTTAAGAGGAGGGAGACACAAGCAAGCTTGGGTCATTAGATTCAGTGACCCTATTCTTTTGGGTAAAATCGTAATGGGCCGGGGTTTGGTCCCGAAGTAGGTGCGATGTGTTCAATTTAATGGTGTAATGGATCAACTACAGACCGTTGATGGTGTCCTCGTCACGAACAGTACATCCAAAGGGCACGCTTTGTCTATAAATAAATCCTAATCCAATGTTTATTTGATCCCATTTTTTAGAATTGACTTGTCTTTCTCAAATCTCTCTCTCCTCTCTACTGCTTTTTTATTTATGAGATTTTGAAGCTGCTCAAGCGCTCCAATACCGCAGAATCAAGCAAAGAAGGTTCTGGTTTATTTGAATTATATCACAAGGGTATTTTTCTCTATTTTCGTTGGTACATACACAGATAGAAGATCATCATATCAGCCTCATTTTATCCTAAGGCGAATTTGTAGTTAACCCAGTGCACACTTTTGGTGGGGGCAAATATTTCTCTAGGAAAGTGACGTAGTAACGTGATCGAGGCGACATTGCTTTCTTGATTCGCAGCGACACGAGCTTCAACATAGAGAGTAGCTATAAATCATGAACTGTAGAGATGCATGTGATTAACGTCACATTCGAATGCAAGCTTAAGAGTGTAAACCGTTTTCATGTCATGACGCACAAAACTCCACTCCGATTTTATCAATGTTATTTCTCCTTCTCAAATTTGTTACTTCCCACGTAAAATCAGATCAATGTTCAAAACAAAGATCCAAAAGAATTTCCTAATCTCCATTTACCAATTACCCTTAGGAAAGCTACCAGAAAATCAATTAACATTCCAAGTTTATGAAGACCATCCTCATCATTACGCAGTTTCTTACCCAATTAACCCTTGTTACAATCCTCAAATAGTTTAACATGCATTTAAAAGGAGAATCAAAGGAAAGAGGAGCAGGAGATACTTAGTTCTTGAGAAAACCAAACTTGGGAAATGGATGAATTAACAAGGGTGAAAAATCAATGGATGTAATCAAGGCCATTTTCAAATAATATAGATTCATGGAACATTGGTAACCTGTGTATAAGAAAACTTATTAGTGGAAAACCGAAAAACATTCGGTAGCAAAGATGAATAACATTCATATATTACTATCCTTGGCAACTAACTTTGGTTAGTCTTTGCAACAACTTGATGTTAAGAATGTATTCTTGCATGGTGGTGTAGAAGAAGAGTACATGGAAACATTGTCGAGTTTTAATGAAGACTAGTTAATGCATTTATTTGCATCCATGATCATTTATAAGAAAATGGTCATGTAAATTGAAACGAAATGATGAGACCTCGAAGAGGGCAAAGGTAAAAAAGGAAAACAAAAATGAGAAATGAGAAAGGCCCATGAGAGGCCAATTAAGAAGGGAGAGAATCCTCAGGTGAAAGACCCAAAGTTTACTCCCGAGAAGACTCCTTAATGGACAAGCAGAGTTAGGTATGGATGCATATCCTTCGTGAAAGCCCGGAACAATAGAACATTTCTGATTATGCATCATTCATTGCATCTCACTCACTATTTGTGTGAATATTGTTGATGACTCTTGTTGACTAGTATAAATTGTGTGAATTATGTTTGACGATGCGGAAATGTGTAAAATCAGGAAAGTATTTTTAGTGAAATGTCATTTGATGATGCATCATGTATGTGTGTGTTGTAGTTTATATTTATTTTTATTTAATTAGATTAACTTAGAACCGTTATTCAACCGTTTATATAAGAAATTGTCCTGATTATATGCGTATATTAAGAAATCGTAGATTATATGTGGTATATTATGCTTATGTTCAGGTTATCTAATAAACATTGAACTTTAGCTATGCTCCTTAATTTAACCCTATCAGAATCACACCTCACCCCTTTATTCTAAACTTTTAAATGCATAACTAGTTTTGAGAAAGCACAAGAAGATCCAGGACTGTACCAAGATGCCCCAAAAAGCCACAAAAGTTAATATAAGGATTGTCCCTTTTAATTTATTTATTTTAATTTTTGACTTGTATTAAGTAGAGTTCTATGAATTCGAAATCTAAACTAAATGTCTTATTTTTAAAATATGGTTGAAAATTCAAATAAAATTTTTTATAGATATTCATTGTATAAACTTGCTGGTATATTAATTAGTATAGTGGTGATTTGTAAATGGGTGAAGTAAAGAAAAAGAAAAAATAGAGTACTCGGGCCTGAATTGTTAGGTTGACTGGGAAAACCTATGGTCAAACCGTTGACTCGGGATCTAAGCTCCAGATTTTGGGTTGCTCATAATCCGAGGCGTGATGCATATGGCTGCATTCTTCCCTTCCTTTTGTTCTTCCTACAATATTCTCCAATTATCTTTAACCCATAGGAGATTTTGGGCGCATCGCCTAATAAAATACGGGGCTCAAATTTACTTTGTTCATCAAAAGAGGACTTCATTGACACAACTAAGAGAATTCTAAGTTTGAAACCATTTATTAAAACATAATAACCATCAATCTCTTCATATTTGTTTGATATTTTCTACTTAATTTGTGCATAAGGTCCACATGATTTTATTTTTGGACTCCCTGTAATATTGTCCAGTTATGTGCCTAATTCAGGTCCTCTCTCATTGAGACTTTGGACGCCCACTTAATGGGTTATATTATGCTTCTTTTTCTGGCCGACTGAGGGAGGAGGGACAGATCTCAGCACTGAGGCTATTCCATAGCATCTGGGTCAGCTTCAAAACTAGAAGATATGGGTAGGCCCCGTATTATTTTATATTTTGTTAGGAAGGTTTGTTCTGGAAATATTTGACAGAAACACTCTTTTTAATTTCTTCTGTGTGTGGTCCCTAGCCTCCAAGTTGGAAAATGGCAACACGTCGACCTCGTATTCAATAGTTAAATAAAAGATCACTGAAGTGAGATCCCTTTGGCCTCTGATTTTATCTCCAGCATCCGTATGACCTAATAAACCAAAACAATAAAAAAAAAAAAATAAAGAAAACAAAAGAACAGCAAGGGAGGTTGTGTTTAGCATCAAGACATGATGATGAAAGAAGGGAAAGAAAGGAAAGAAAGGATATCGAAATTCCACCTCTCATGCATGATTTTCTTTGCTAAACAACCATATTATATAATTATATTCAATCAAGAAAGAGTAGTTGTTGTGGTATGTGGTTCATATTGAGGCTAGAAGGGTTAAGCAAATACCTGAGCAGAGTGTAAGCGCACCGAGTGAAGCGAAGGCATTTGCCCTTTATACATAACCTCTTTTGTTGAGGGGGCGAAATATCAGGTTGATGTGCAGGGTGAAGCCCCTGTAGTACAGTACGGTATATTTAGGGTATAAGGATATTTATATAATTTGATTATATCTAAGGCTATTATGAATACCCTCCTATATAACCCTATTTTGGTGATAGTGAAAAGTTTAAGCTTATCGTCTCTGTGGATGTAGACACACTGGCCGAATCATGTAAAATTTGTGTCTTTTCTCGCTTTTATTTTAATTCCATTTTATCGCCATTGTTGCACGAATACAACAATAGTGCATGTGGGCCTGCATCAAGAACCATTAGAATTCCGGCAAAC